>NDFZ01003393.1:17026-27568 GCA_002192655.3 Mamestra configurata
GAAATTTTGTAATAAATCTTTATTCGATTATAATTACTCGATATACATTATGAAAAAATCGTTTTGTATACAATAAATCCCATCCAAATTCAATAGTTTCCAATATATCCGTGTCTTATTAAGAAAAAATTGTTTACAATTTCACGCGAAATTTTACAATCTTACGGCGTCTGCAATTTTCCAATGACAGGAACATGGATTCTTATCGAAGAGTTACCGCGCTACGAGTTTCCAAACTATGGAATTGTCTGAGACAAACCTTGGCTAAAGCCGGGCTTGTAATGGTTGTATTATGGTAAACTGAAACTTGATCAATATGAAACAGACAAATACCGACTTGGTACTTAATAAACAGAGTCACGGCTGGAACAACCAAAGTGACGAATTAACCTTAACTAGTTGCGGAATTTGTTCGAAAGAGTCACCGCGGCCCTGGAACGCAAAGGGCATTAGGAGGAACACGGATGGGTTTTAGTCACTAAAAGTCTGACACTCCCTTCCGCTCCGCCCAAACCGGAACGAGTAATTTGATGATTTCCAATCCTAAAAAAAGACCTAAACTAACTATTAACAGTGGGAAAAGCCTTGCCAATCTCTGGAAGGACTGATCCAAATTTGACATTTCTGTCATTCATAGAAAACTACACTATCGTCCAGAATCATAATTTACTGATGTAGGAAAAAATACGTTTTCTATGTAATAGGCCACAGGAGCAAAGTCAAAGCCGCGAGAAGTAGCTACTGCTTATCTAAATCTAAAACTTAGATGAATCAGTCGTAAAACTATCAAATATTTACAAGCCGCTCTCTAACGCTGTATCTCACACGAAAATAGCTCAAAGCAGTTTAAAAATTATGTTACGATTGCAAGTATACTAACGATCTGTTTTACATAAATCATTCTATTTTGAGATCTTAACATAAACATAGATGGCACACGTATTATATAATGCCGTATTCGTTCTGAATTGATAAATAAAAAGAAAGATTGAGATTCGATTCTCCTTTCGCAGGTATGCTGGAAGAGATTTCTATAGAAATAAGTATCACCTTTGTACCTATTTTTCTGGTTCATTCTTTTTATATGTTTATTTAATGTGTGTACCTACATAAATTGTTAAATTAAGATTGGTTTAAGTAATTATTGCACAAAGATAGGCTTTTCGAAAAACAAAAACTTTATGTTTATAGAAAATCTGTTTGCAATAATGAAATTTAGCGATCCCCGAAACGCCTGAGGAAAAGTGATATTCAGAGATCTGGAGGGCTACTCCCTAAACCCGAAGTCCGTAGTTTTGGGCTTAGTTGCGGGCGTATTCTACTCCGTATCACCTACGGACTTACGATTAGTTCTGAACCCGAACTAACAATGAATGACAACACTTGATAGTAACTGTCAAATCGTGTTGTCATTAATTCTTAGTGTTTAGGTGATACGGACTAGAATACGCCCGAAACTACGGACTTTGGGCTTAGAGAGTAGCCCCCCAGAAATGACGTTTACGTACAACGCACAGACTACAATATAATACAGGGGTACTACGTGCGCGGTCGATAGCTCATGTAAGACCGATATCCTCAATACACAATGGTGTCTGTGTATCCGGGGATGTCTCCCTAATCAAAAACAGAATTAAATGACACCTTTAATTGATATTCTACACTTTTGTGATCAAAAGTGTTAAATTTGGACTTCACATCGCATCAAAGCCCCTCTCTTTAAAAATAATTTTCACAATTTCCTCTCCACCTTCGCAGACAGTTTGTCTGACGTCAACCCTCGCGCAAAAATATTATGGACAAAAATAATATTTGCCGCCGCCAAATTTTATCAAAACATTGACGAATTAATTCATAAGCATAGAGTTTAAAATCGTCCAAAAGTTATATTCTGGCAGTGAATCAATTTGATTTAGTTAAAAATATAATATGCTTGTGTGTACTTACTTGATTATTCCCATATAGTTTTCTGCTAAAGGTAGTTTATATTGTAAGTAGTCGTCGCGCGAAGCACGAGCCGCGCGGTCGTGTGTTATCGTCGCACAAAACTCGAACAACTGACTCCGTCCGTGACGAATGTCTTTATGAAATATTTTATATTATCTAGATGTTTAAATGATACTTTTATCAGTTTTTATTAACACTCTTTCTTCGGCGCGCGATGTGACAGTGCGTACTTCTGGCGGGAACCATTCAGTGTTAAATTCGTGCAAAGGAAGTTAGGCGGACACCCTATTATATTATTTAAAATGAATTTTACCGATGTGATGGAGTTTTCGACGACCATGGGGCCTGAGGTTTCAACCGCGGCTCCTGATTTCAGGACATGGTTGACGGATTTAATATTGCAGGTTTGTTTACAAATATTATAGTACGATACAAAAGTCATAGTTTAATAATACCACAATGTTTCTATAACAAAATTGTATAATGGTTCATTGACTGAGTTAGTGTCGTATGTTATGATAGGAATACCTACTATCAGTGAATAATTATCAAATAATACTGCAACGTATATCATAGGTATTGTGGAAATATAACTTGTGACGTTTTAAATGTTGCACTTCAAGATTAACTGTGATTTCCCGAGTTATTTTAACGATACCTGTTATGTTTACATACATAATGGCATGATGTTGAATTATATCAGCATTTAGTGACGCCTTTGAAATACTTCAAATATACGGCATTTATGGGATTTTAAGAATGTTCACAAAAATAAAGCTTTCAGTCCATCCTCTCGGAGTCTGGTTGAAATGTTTCCTAAAATACCGAAAAAACAAAGTCGATCCTAAAAATCATTTTGGCTACATTATTGTTCGGGCTGTCATATTTTTACGGACTACCTCCATTCATTTTACGGTATCTACAGTGTCTATCGGCCGATTTCAGTAGCTGAAACGTCATGTTCGCCTTTCAAACATGACGTTTCAGCCACTGTTGGTAGCTAATTTGACAGTTGGTCAAAGGTAGATACGATAATAAAACCGACCGTAAAATGTCATTGACTAGTTCGATAGGTCAATAGCCTAGCGAGTAGTAAATAATGAAACGATAGGCCGGCACTTAAATTATGAATGGAGTGAGTCAACAATCAAATCGTTTATTGTTTTTATTTCGAAGGGATTTCGGTATTGTGTCTATCTTTGTTTTTCACATTCACAACTCGTGGAAATCATCAACAGTTATCATGAGGAGATTTTTGACAATCGAACACAAGCTGTCAAAACAAGTATTTATTTATTTATTAACCTTTTACGCACAGAAATGTACAGAGGCGGACTTAATGCCATAGGCATTCTCTCCAGTCAACCTTTGGGTGATGCAGAGAATGGTGGTAGGTGCAATATGGTGAAAAAAAGCGATTGAAATTTAAATACTTACAAACATTTAAATAAATAATATAAACTATACATACAATATCAATATCTATAATAAATACTAAAATTAACAAGATAAATATGTACACGAAATACTTAAACAATAATAACAAATAGGTAATTGGAAAACATTAGCTGCATTAGCATTATTAAGTATCTTGCTGTCAAATTGACTTTTAAGTTACATTTTTGGTTTGCTTCAAGATCAGCTATTTCCTTACTATTCAACCAGATGCGGCTTCGCATTTTTAAAAACATCTCGTTTAAAGGTTAAAAACTCAATAAAATGCTATTTGCAGTACCTGTTTCATAGAAAATTATGTTTTATCGATTTCTAGCGCATTTGAGGATAAGCACAAGGCCGTCATAATTGCATACTTGGGATGTTGTGTGCTCGTTACATTAGCATTTGGCTTGCGCCGGCGCAGCTTGAAGAAGTTTTAATTGTAAATGTAGACCCAATTATATCTGCTGTAGGTAATAAGGAGGAAAACTGGTACTTTTCATTGTAATTAAATGACATAAAATCTAGTTTCTTATCGATTGAATCACTTATTCGATTGATAGAGACTTTCGCTATCGGATAACCAATATCTATTGTCCTAGATTGTTGTACGGTTGGCGTAACTTCACGGTATTGGAATCCTTTTGTTTTTAAAGATGCTATACCTTAACGCGTTACCAGTCCCCTCAGCAATAACACTCAAACATATTTCACTAGTCAGAACCAGCAGCAGAGCCCATAGGGTTACAATAAGTTCATGTACCACATAAGGTACACTGGTCTTTTAACATTTTAATAGAACTATCTCAAAATGTAAATATCATAATTTGTAGCATCGTAACCGCTGGCAAATTTGGAAAATAAATCTTAATTTTTCCACCGAGAAAATATGGTGAATCTAGAACAGAAACATGTATTATATATAACATATATTATATGTATATATAATAGCCAGGCACTATTTTGAAAGTGTAGGTGATGAGAAGTCATTAGAGGTATATCTGAAAAGGTGTAAAAAATGGAACTCAATAGAACAAGAAAAGATTTCCAGCAAATATAGCAAGTTTTAAAGGCTAGATGGTCTTTAGTCAGTTAAAGTAGGCTATTGAATTATTTAATGTACATAGTAACAAAAAGAATGTATAATGTTACTAGCTTTTGCCCGCGACTTCGTACGCGCATATCCCGTTTTTTCCGTTCCCGTCTATCTTTTAACCTTCCTCATAAATGTGGCAATCATATAAAAAAATGAATTTTCCAAATCCGCCTGGTAGTTTTTCCAAATCCGCCTGGTAGTTTTTCCAAATCCACCTGAGATTAACGCGTTCAAACAAACAAACTCTTCAGCTTTATTATATTAAGTATAGATTATAAACTAAATGTGAATCATGCAACCCGAAGCATGACTTGGTGCTGAAGCTATGCTTGGCTGAAAATGGTCTACTTTTGTTCAAAGTAAATGGGTGTTTTCCATCAACATTTTTGCAGTCGTTGAGGGCAATAGCAGTATAACACAGCATGGAAGTTCTACAATGGTCTATTATGTTTTTGTTAGGTACTGAAACATAAGTGTGACATACACTTTTGAAAGCTGCAAAAACAATGAAAAGGGTTAATTGTAATTATGACTAAATTCAAATGTCAAGGCTGTAAATTATAATAATGCGGTTAAGTTTCTGATGCGGTTTATATTTTTTATGAATCATCTGTGTCATCCAAAATCTTCAGAAAAGCTTTTGTTTTGTTATGGACAATTTAACTGAGGAATAAATATGGCTGTTTGACATTTTTTCTTAACAAAAACTGCCAAACCGCCATTTTGATTCCTCGGGTAAAACTGACTATTGCAAAATGTGCCCTAAATCAATTTGTAATGCTTTTTTTTACGGATGGGAAATCATCAAATGACTTCTTCCGCTCTAGGTGGAGTGGAAGGGCCTGTCAGACTCTTACTGACTAAAACCCATCCGTGTTCCTCCTAAAGCCCTTAGCGTTCCAGGGCCGCGGTGATCTTTCGAACAATTTCCGCAGCCGTCCATTCTAATGCTGGACATTCCTTTGGCCTAAAATATCCTGTAGAAAACCCACCAAAAAAACTAGATATGCGAATTGTATTTAAATCAGGCATGCGTTGAATTCACACAAAAACCTTTAATCATTGTGCAAAACGCATTCAAATCCATATGGCTGTTTTCAAGTTATCCCAATCATACAAACACAACAATTGCTCACAAAAACTGTTGTCCATTATTCTATTGTAAGACGAAATGTACCTCTTTATATTGTCATTACTATTTCAAAGTATTCTTGAGACATTAAGAAGGACTATGTTTACGTTGTAGCCGTGGTAGGTGTATTACTAATCAAATTATCAACAGTTTAAAAATATTTCAATCTAACAATGGGAATACCTGTACAAAGTATGGAGAATCGTCCGTTGAACGCTAATAAGCATGCTCAAATAGTATTGTAATTATAATTTGAGTTTTTCTTGAACGGAATTGTTGCATTAAGTTTGCATATGTACCAGTACTACACCTTCATAAAGTATAAATAAACAGGTATATTATTTACGTTTCAGAAGTAAATTATCAAAAAGTAAAAAAAAATATAGTTTTGAAGGCTCAATCGGAATAGGTCGGTCTTCATCTCTTAGATGTTATATCGGCATCAGCCGGTCGATTCTGTTAAATTCTGTAAACATGTCGAAGTGAAGGCTTGGGTGAAGTGATCACGAAGTGAGCTGTCATTCCATCTTGATTACAAAGATTGACAGCTCACTTCGTGATCACTTCACTAAAGCCACTCATCACTTCGACATGTTTACAGAATTGCACTGCTGATACCCTTAAACCCAGAATCAAAATCTTATTTCCAGGTTTTCTTCGATGAAATCAGACAAATATTAGCGTTTTTTAATTTTGCGAAAAATATCACAAGTTGTGCCGTAGTGCGGATAAACCTTCATAGTATATTTAGTTTAGTTGGTATCTTGACTACCGTCATCTTTCGCGACACGTGCCATTTTGAAGATGCTGTAAAATAAAGCAATGAGGTTGAAAAAGCAAATAATAACAGACTATCTTTGTCTATTTGCTTGGTACAAAATTAAAATGATGTTACTTTGTACGTCTGCAGTGGCGTCGTTAAGCTTAAAGGATTTGTCTGTGTTTGCGCAACCCATTGCAATATCTATGTTTTGATCTGAGGGATTTGATGAAACATCCGGTGTTTGTTCAGAAAGGTTAATAGGACTCAAGAGGGATTCAAGGGCTTGGAGTCGATTTGGATTAAAGACCAAAAGTTGTAAGGGCTTGAACTTCCAAACAATCTTTGTCATCTTTATGCCCTTGTCCCAATATGTTACTTGAAATTGGCACAACACGTTTTCGTCTTCCATTCCGTTCTGTCAACAGACAAGCTTTNCTTCAAGGGCTTGGAGTCGATTTGGATTAAAGACCAAAAGTTGTAAGGGCTTGAACTTCCAAATAATCTTCTTCATCTTTATGCCCTTGTCCCATGTTACTTGAAATTGGCACAACACGTTTTCGTCTTCCATTCCGTTCTGTCAACAGACAAGCTTTCATTGGCTCCTTTTTCTTTTGCATCATTTCATTCATCTTCACCTCAGACCATCCATTCATCACTTTAGACTTCCTCTTCTTCTCCGCCCGTCCGTATACTGTCAAATAATCTTATGTATATCATTTTTTTTTTTATTGCCAGTATCAAAGGTCTACGCATCTATCTACGCAGGATTTTTACGTGAAAGAAATTAGATTGCACTGTTTTGGGCAAATGACTGAACGAACGTACGACGAACGTGTGTTTCTATGGATAGATAGATGATACGATTATTAAATTTGATTGATATCAGTTTGACAACTTTCGGTACGCATTCAGGCATAACATTATCAAAGATGCCCCAAAATATGAATACGACGCTTTCAATTTAATTGTTATTACTTATGAGTAAACCCAGTACGTTGATAATGTAGATCATACAGAATTACAAACAGATGAACTGAAAATAAGAATAACTGTTATGATGTTTGTCATTCAGTTTTATATTGTAGACAGATTACATTATTTTAAAAAATGTAAACAAAGCTAGTGCTAAAATCGCCCACTCTTGTCGACGCCCTGTTATTTACTCATTCAACTTAGTTGAGTATATGTATATAACCGCCGGAATATTGCAAACGCCCCGTAAGATTGTAAAATATCGCGTGAATATGTAAGCTCTTTTTTTTTTAAATAATACACGGATATATTGGAACCTTTTGAATTTGGATGGGATTTATTGTATTATTATTATATCCGTGTCTTATTTAGAATAATCTGACAATTGTACGCGATCATACGGTGTTTGCAATTATCCGGTGTCATATCACCAGGTACCCAGGTACCCAGGAACCCAGAGTACTAAAACGTATAAAACTCATAAACGTAAGCATGCAAACATGATAGTCTAATCTCAAAGTACCTGTCATTGACGTAACAGAAAGCTTTAACTATATTTAAACGCACACTTTGGCCTTGCCAAAATACTCTGTTGAAACATCATTTTTTTTTATTTTGCAAAAGCAAATTGCTCGTTATTTTCTTTACTGATTTTGAAATCATAAAAAAAATAAACCTTGATCAACAAAAACTGTAGAGGAAGATGTTCATTGTTAAAAGTGTGATGTTTTTTTTATACATATACTAGCAAGCGGGATGCAGAGCATTAAGCTATCAATCGGATTGTTCTTTTCAGCCTTATTACAGCCAATCTACACATATTGAATTTTACACCTAAACCTTCTTCATGAATCACTCTGTTCATTTGTGAAAAACCGCAAGACTCCGTTCAGTACTTTTTGAGTTTATCGCGTACAGACAGCCAGACCCGGCTTTATTTTATAACTAGCTGCCGCCCGCGGCTCCGCCCGCGTGAATGTCGAAAATCATTCCAAGGGAACATACTCCCGGGATAAAAACTATTCTATGTCCTTTTCCGGGACTCAAACAATCTCTATACCAAATTTCATCGAAATCGGTCCAGCCGTTTGCGCGTGAAGAAGTAACAAACATACACACACTCATAAACTTTCGCCTTTATAATATTGGTGTGATGTGATGTAATATGTGGTGATAGTAATATCGTTTGCAGGGTAGCCTTGCCAACAAAGTTCGCGTCAATGAAATGTATGGGAATAATACTAACACGTAAATTAGCACGTGATCTGTCCTAGTCTGATGTCAGTTTTGTAAATGCCTTTGATGATTGATTGTCGTCTTGCTGTGCAACATTATACAACACACGAGTAAATGGCCTTTTAGAAGATCGAGACTTCTGTCTTTGATACAAGAGGGCCAATTTTTTAGCAACTGTCAATGTTTAGGAAACTCCCCTTCAGATTTGAAATACCGCTTTAACCTGTTTTGATAGGAACATAGCATCATCTCATTCATGATGAGGTTAAACAAATATAGAAACAGCTATCTAGATTCCTGGCTAATCTGGATGATATATAGTACAAAGTTTAAATACAATATTTGGTCCTTTTATCCGCAAATCAAACAAACAATAAAAATTCACACAAAAATACACTATACAACCAGAAAAATGGCTCGCTGACGCGATAAAAAAGGACGGACCAATAAAAATTACACTAAAGTACAGCCCAGACCAAACTTATGAGTCTACCTCGGATATATCGGCCCATGAACTTGACTGTTATCGTATCGATCTCGGCTGATTTGTTTGCACGCCTGCTCGCTGGTACTTCGATGATGTACTGACTCGAAGGCTAGTAGATAGGTAACAGTTTTAATGTTATCGACACACATGCTTTCTGAGAAAAATAGAAAGCAAGGGGGCCTTAGAGGGCCAGTTCAGGATGATAATAAGAAAAAAGTCTTGAAGTTGAAACCCCAGTCAGGNGATGAAGGCTAGTAGATAGGTAACAGTTTTAATGTTATCGACACACATGCTTTCTGAGAAAAATAGAAAGCAAGGGGGAGGCCTTAGAGGGCCAGTTCAGGATGATAATAAGAAAAAAGTCTTGAAGTTGAAACCCCAGTCAGGCTTCCCGTCTTGATGTTATTTTATATTATCACCAGTGCTCCATTTTGAGAGCAGTGTAGACAATGTTTAGGAATACATCGTGAGGAAACCGGCATGTCCTAGGACCAAATATTAGAAGACCACCTTCGCCTTGTCTATCAGATTATCATAGACTGCACAGATTAAGTACAATTAATGATACTCCCCCTTAAAAGTAGAATTTCCAAAAAATTCTGCTTGATATTTCAGTCAGTCAGTTTCCCTTTTATAAATACGTTAGCGTATTGCAAAAGACTCAGTTACATAAACGTCTTTCACCATGACTCGTGCTAATGATTTTTGTCCTATCGATTTATTTGGCCATGAAGAAAATGTGGCAACAAATATCATACAATAATGGGTACCTATACTAGTAGTATGGGCTGTATTGGTAAGGTTTGCGACTCTATATGTATTTTTTAATTTCAATAGTGTTGTAAATGATCCGTTCAAGCCTATGCAATGTGCATTTTTGACGTCATCCATTTTTGAGACGTATCTATCAAACCACAAAAGAAGAAAAAGAAACAGACATTCGGCTCATTTCTGACCACCAGATTAAATTTTTTCTTTCTGGCCGACCTGGAAAAAAATTGGTTGATGATAATAAAAAAAAAACCTGTAGTTTCTGTAATTCAATTTATAAGAAAGTCCTGTGTGCATACCTTTACCTATACGATGTAGATAAAGGCTGGATGATCTCTATAAATAGATACAATGTTAACACTATTTTCAGCACAGTCTTCTAGATACGTGTTATACACGTGCGAACTCG
Source organism: Mamestra configurata (assembly GCA_002192655.3). Lineage (NCBI taxonomy): Eukaryota > Metazoa > Arthropoda > Insecta > Lepidoptera > Noctuidae > Mamestra > Mamestra configurata. The sequence continues at coordinate 27,277 of NDFZ01003393.1, forward strand.
CTGCCTTGGTAGCAATTAAAAAGAATTAGTTAATTAAGTATCGCAATCTCGGAACACTTAAATATTAGTTAGACCTGTCGGCTCACGATATCGCACTTGCTGGACATAGGCCGCTTCCAAATTACACCATAAGACCTGTTCTTACTCTTACAGTGTACTCACCTATCATATTAGGATGTTTGTGCCTTTGCCTATAATAATTAGGAAATGAATTCAATCACAAGCAACAAGAAATAGGGCTTCTCTGGGTTCTATATTAGGTCCACTATACATACGAGTATTATGTTTCATG
>NDFZ01003394.1:0-27187 GCA_002192655.3 Mamestra configurata
TTGGTTAAATGGAATTGTTTTTTGTGAATAAAGGGTTGTAATTAAGAAATATAGTTTTTTACTTAAAGTAAGCGACTGATTCTATATCGATCGTCTGTGGAGTATCTGTATGGTTTATGGTACATAACTTTTATGAGTGACCTTTGGGCTCTTTCTAACTCAAGGAATTTAGTTTTAGTGGCTCCTTCCCAGACTGGCAAACAGCATGTAATAACTGATTGCGTAAGCGCAATATAGATGCTATTAAGTATCTTCTGAGACATAACATATCTTAGAGTTTCAAAAATCTATATACAGTTTTGTACCCGTGACGTAACAATCTCAATTTGCGAATGCTAAGTTAAACACTCGTCAACTATAACTCTCAGGTATCTTGTAGACGTTGCATGTTTAATGGCATGACAATTACAATTTGGTCAAAGTGGTCCACACACGTGTGGATTCGAATTCTAAAATTAAGGCCTGATTTAGTCCTTATACTAGGTGAAAAATAAATAAAGTTTGTTTTAATAACACTAAGGGTTAGTAGATTGGCTTTGAGCCATCTTTCTATAGCAACTAATTCTTGCTTGGCATTATTGCGCACGGCTTCCCACGTGTCCCCAAAGTAGACAATGGGCCTGTCATCCGCGTCGTAGGTTGCAGAGTTCATTAATACAAACCAACAATAATACAACCTGATACAATGATGGGCCGAGTACTGACCTCTGCGGGACACCCAAAACAATGTTTTCCTCTTCACTATCCAAGTCACCTATTTGAACTTGCTGTCTCCTACATCGGAGATAACTATCCACCCACCACCACTTATCCCTATCCCTCAAGTCTCTGCACAAGGATAGGGTACGTAGTCAAAGGCCTTTTTCAGTTCCAGAAACACCATAACGCATTTATTACCCTTGTCAACCTTGTCAGTGAGAGATGTTAGCGCAATGACCGCATCCTGAGTTGACCGTCCCTGTCTAAAACTGTATTGTGAACCGGAAAGAATTATGTATTTATTTAAATAACTTACTAGTCTTTTATTTAATATGTTTTATTTTTGAAAAGAAAGGAAAGTTAACTGGTTAATAAGAGGAACAACAAGTTTTCGAGATAATTTAAGGACCCATAGGTATGGTATACGATCCCACCCCGAAGATCTTCCTGAGTCAAGTAACCCAAGGATGTTATCCACTTCCGCTGTATCTGTCTCCAGCATCACGAACGAATTAATTTGAGATAGTGAACTTAAGTTATTGATAGGTCTAGATGCTTGTCCAGTTAGGGTTATTATTTCTTCCGCAAGTGTTTCTCCAATTAACTCCTCTGAATCCCTTAATCTGTAAATAGATGTAGATTCTATGGTTGACGACTAAATTTGTAACACTATGTGCCCATTTGAGCAGGATCAAAAATTAATTAATTATCGGTGTGGTTTCTATCTAAACTTTTAATTTTTAATGAAACACCGTAAAGTTCTAAGTGTAATCCGTTTAGTTTTAGAAATAAGCACATCGACAGCTTTTGTATCTTACAACTCACGCATTTTAACATTAGTTTTAACGACATGTTTGTGGTCGATTTTTGAATCAAGAATTAGAATTTGAGTATTTTCTTCTATTCTGGCATTCAAAAGGTTAATACGCCCCCCTGGTTAGAGGCTTTAATATTATATTAAGGCCACCACAGGCAAGTTCTGCGAGACACCACTCACAAAAAAAAGCATAAAAGTGGACACACACTCGATTATCTTCCTCGAGAATTGCGCACGTCAAGTCATTTTTATTGTATTTTCGGAACTTAATTATTGATAACAGTATAGCTCTCATCATTAAATATTTGAATACATATATAGTCCTCATAAACTCCGTAATAATTTTTATTGCTCAAGTATTTAATAAGTAATATCAATCAATTTACATTAACATAATTGCCTTGAAAAGTCGTATGCAACTTAATTAATTGGTCAATGCATCATAATGAGGCCCATAATCAAAATGATATGATAATATCTCAACTATTATTAGGTTAAGACACAAAGCATCTAGACGACTGCTAGGTACCTACGGAACTGTTAAAAATTTCTATATAAACCAAGTGTGTCAGTGAGAGTCACTGCCCGTCGATTCTGTAAATATGTCGGATTGATGGCTTGGGTGAAGTGATTACGAGGTGAGCGTCAATCCATATAATCAAGATGTCACGTGATCACGAAGTGAGCTGTCTATCCATCTTGATTATATGGATTCGACATGTTTAAAGAATCGACCGGCTGTTCGAACCGTCAACATGACATGCACGGAACTAGTAAAATGCGTCCTGTTTACTTATGGTCAAGTTGCCGTCTCAAATAAGATGTGACATTTGGAAACGCCAAAGATCTTATTATTACTTATTTTATCGAATACTCGCTGTGTGGGCGATGACAGCGCCCAAAGTGACCACAATTATTGTGGACTTAAGATCTGTCAAATTATGGCAACTGAATGGTTTGATAACGATTATAATATCTTAAAAGTTTGTGCATATTATAATAAGTGATTTTCATTCTAAAACAAAATGAAAGTTATAATACGTAAGGGATTCGAATCGATAAAACATGATATAAATTACCAACCTCAAACTGTGCCAAAAAGGAAAAAATTGTATTAAAATAGCATGTGAGAGACGTTGAAGAGCTTAGAACCAACGGACAAAGCTTCAATGAGAGCTCTGATCATAAGACAAACGTCTGTGACACAAACTTCTTACAAAACATCATTAAATATGAGTATATTCCTACATATCTACTTATTGAAATTGTATTTTTGAGTTAGTTCGCGTCAACTTTATAAGTTGACGCGAACTAACTCAAAAAATTGTTACTACACTACACTACACTTTATAACACACCCATATCGCGAATTTTAACGTTTTTACTTGAAAATACATAATAACGTTAGTATGGAATTCTATGAAAATATAGCAATTTGACACATGACAGCCCAGAGTTATTTCACATTTCTGTCACATCGCGCGCTGCGATCGATTTGACGGTCTCAACCACCCACTTTGCACATAGCTAATACATTCAGCTTAATTTACGGTCGTGACCAAGTGAAGTTGACGGAGCCCGGATGACGGAAGTTAAGTTCGCTCGCTCACTCTAGTTCCCACTATCTCATTCGAACCTAACCTATCCGCGTCGGAGAGCCCCAAGTTCCCGGTCAGACTCAATCGTGCTTTATTCAATGAAAAGTACATTTTGACGCAAGGGGGCGTCAAAATGTACTTTTCATTGTTTTTGCTTCACAGCTCCTTACTTTGTACTGGAATGCGAATGCGAACTTAACTTAAAAAATAGGAAAATTGACCCTCAGACCCTTGATGGAAGATTTATCCCACTTAGGTATAAGATTTTTATTAAAATAAATGAAATATGCACGAAAAAAGGTAAAAAAAAATAATTGAAATTAAACCGAAAGTTTAATGGCTTTTTTGTATTAAATAACATGACTAAATTGTAACAAAACTACAATAGACGTGATCGACAGTGATAATATCCAAGGAAGCAAATACATTCCTAAGGAAAGAGTACCAAATTCTATGATTATGGGACTTTTGAAAACTGCACGAATAAAATCTTTTAACGGTCTCGTTTCAGTTTCTTGATCATCTGAAATAAATATAATATAATTTATCTTTAATATTATATGTTTTATCTGAAATAAATATATTTTATTTCAGAATATTTATTAATGTTTATAAACTTACGTATAGATATTTTGTAAGATAGCTTCACTAATGCTCTACGGAGAGTATTAAACTGATTTTGCAGTTTTTGTCCAGCGATGAGAAGAGGGGCGGTGGATAAAATGTGGTACATTAGAACATACAGGATGTGTCTTGTATCATAATGTTCAGAATATACCTGTAAATAATAAGCAGTCAAATTAATTGTATAGCAAACTGGTTTTTGCCCGCGACTTCGTACGCGCATATCCCATTTTTTCCCGTTCCCGTATAATTTTTTCAAATCATCAAACAAACAAACTCTTCAGCTTTATTATATTAGTATAGATATTTGTATATTAGTATACATTGGTATAGCAAATAAAACGGTGGCCCGTCCTCCTTTGGTAGTTGAAAGGTAGCACCTACCTACAGTAATAATAGTCCTGACGACCATGGTCGCCTTAACTTATCTTAGGAGATACTAAACCACAACGCAGGTGTTATAATAGTGACAAGAATGTACACAAAAACAAATGCACTCTCTCTTCTCTGATAGAACAGCAATCCTGTCATAACCGAAGATAGTTCAGAGCCAAGAAGATGATATGCTACCTGAGGCATGGAATTATCAATCCTCCACCAACGGAACTCGACATCGCAGATTCCAATACACAGCCAAATCATAAATATTTTTTCCGTAATTGATGCAACGTTTTTTGGTGTCAGATATGAAGAAAATTAAAATTATTAACTCTTGAATTGACCCACCACCACATAAAATTAATTTAAAATAATGTGGTAGATTCTTACCTTGGTAAACAATATGCCGATAAGATCGTACATTGAAAATACAGTTGCCTGTAATAGAGCAGCAATTGATAAAAACATCTGGAAAAATGAATACTACAATTTTTCAGAAAAAAAAACCGGCCAAGTGCGTGTCGAACCACGCACAGTGTAGGGTTCCTATTTAATTATTTTATTGTATCAGTTTGTCAGCGTGATTAATATACCCGTACCAAATTTCAACTTTCTAGCGCTAAGCGTCTCTTAGCGTCTAAGTTAAACTGCGGACGGACAGACAGACAGACAGACAGACGGACATGGCGAATGCAATGCCACCAACTGTAACAAACTGCTTGAAAAGTCATTTGTTCGGAATTTTTTAGCTGTATTAGAATGGATTTTTTGAAAAAGGGGTTTTTTTAAATATGACCACGAACTTCGTGAACCTGTTTAATCTATTGCCAACATAATCTGTTGTCACTTCAACAAAAATAAGATCCTAACTTCGGAAACACTTTGAGCATACTTCCAGTCGAAAACATTTTAGTGAGCAGTGTTTATAGTATCTAAGAAATATAAAATACTAGCTTTTGCCCGCGACTTCGTCCGCGTGGAATAGTTACTTGGGGCAGACATTTTTATTTTAAGATTATGAAGGTCAGTAAAGTTTCAGTCAATGCTACTGAACAGAGAAAGATAAGATAGATATAGATAATTTAACAAATGTTCGACGTGATTATTAAATAAGTGATAACTTTGAATGACATGAAACAAACACTAAATGTCAAGTGAAGCTTACCACAATGTATTATTAAAAACCACATCTAAATCTCATAAGCCGCTTCTGAGATTAGCGTGCACAAACGCACCGACAAACAGACAAAAATTCTAACAATCATTGTTTTGGGTGCTATTTGCGTTGATATAGGTCATAATAATATTTTTTCTCATATATCTTCCATGTACAGACAGCGATCCGTTAATTTTTATTATATGTATACATAGACAGATAGATTGTGTGGTTACAGAACCTTCCATTTGGAAGAAAAATATTCAATAAGTAATTACCATGTCCCTAAAGGCTGTTGACACATTTTTGCAGCAAGATACAACCTGTTTATAAACATCCATCCAAATGGCCACATTCTGGGATATTCCAGAAATTTCCTCACCGGTTTCCAACAGCAATGCTCGTTTGTTATCCTTTTTTTCATTGTACTTCGCCAAAACCTCGTATACAGAGTCATTTAAACATTTCAGATAAATATAAATTGACATTATTGCAGCATGAATGACCACATGTTCGAACATATAGCGAATGTCAATCCATCCTTCAAACAGTACACGAATCAGGACGTCTAGTAAATTATGATCGTCGGAGGAGCACATGTTACCAATCCTGGTCATCATAATCAAAATCACAAAGATTGCGAACAATACAGAAGCCAAACAACATCTTAATTTAAGCGTTCTCACAGATTTCAAATAAGTGGACTCATTTTTGTAACGGCTGTCGAGAACTTGCATATTCTCATAGAAAACTATAAATGAATCCGATCTCAAAATAGCTCCAGAAATCACCACAAGGCATTTGATAAAAATCAGAACTTGAAAGAAGTTTGGTATGAATATATTGACAATATTCATTTGAACTCGCTGATCTGCAAAATTGCCCTTACACATATTATTTGCAATAATAGTTATAGAAACACAAAATTCGAAAATTACATGAGTAATTATTAATATTTTCTGAAATGTATGCATTATCATATAATTTCTATAGATACACATTGCATTTTCAATTGCCATAAATAAGTTGAATAGATTCATTTTAACAAAAAAAAACAGTAAGACAGTTTTATAACAAAGAGACCAAAAATTAAATGATGAACGATATAAAAGGTTTCGTAAATTAAAAAAAAATAATTGAAAGTTTGTGGTCTCATTATATTAATAAAAAGCTTGTTTGAACAAAAGTACCAAACACTTATACATATGTACATAAGTATAAAGTGTAGATCCGTCAAGATCTATCACCATTATACTAACCATTTCAGAATCGTAAGTAATTATTTACCTATCAACTAAAACTAGTGCAGACACCGGAATAAAGCGTGAAAAGCTAGCATTAAATGCTCTTTATTCTGTATTTTATAAAATTTTGCTATAACATATTAAATAAAATTATTTATTTGCAATGCAATTATTATATAATACACAGTGAGACATAAAATTAGAGGTATTAAATGCATTCCTAAATTCATTTTAGAAGTAAATGCTATTTTGACTCGATTGTTTTTTACCAGGCGACATAAGTTTCTTACTTCCTTCGTTAGCGGCGCTTGTGGGTCTAGAACAATATTAATAACCAACATTTACTAAAATATATTGTGTCATATTCACTGGAATAAGGACCACGTCCAATGGTTCTTCGAACCGAATCACTATGGTAAAATGTGAATAACGTAATAAAAATAGTAATCCAACCATCATGTTTTGTAACTGGACAGAAAAGGGAGAAATGTACTTACTTATCGACAACGTGCTGTATAACTTTGATAGTTTTCTATTCACTATCGAACCTTCGTTCAGAAGATTTTGCCCCCCATCCATCAGGGCGTACGTAAAAAACAAGGAACATGAGATAAAATATATTGAAATAATGGCGGGAACGATAAGATCAGATTCCTGTAAAAAACAACAATATAATTACCGCTGGGCTATTTGAACCAATGAACAAATAAAGGAAGGTAATAAATTAATATTTACTTCTAATATAACTGCATAGAATAACACATAAATTGAAGCAAGATGATGCATTGAAGACAAAAGTATTGAATATAACATCTGCAAAAAAACACAGGAACTTAGTAATGGTGGAGTTCATTACTTACGTTATGAATAAATTATTATTCATATTGTTGAAATATTTGAACTTTTTTTTTTGTTTTATTTTGGCATCAAACAGTTATATACAAACAATATAATTCTTAAGACAATTGGTTTCTCACAATAGACCTTATAGTGCCGATAATGTGATATCATGGTAAAAATAAGTACAATAAACTCCAAATCAGAACATTAGTTCACTGAAACATATGCCATTATCAGTTAAAGGTAAGTTTCAATTAGGTGATATATCTACTTTTTAGCTTTAGTTTCAGGCTATTGAGAGAAATGTTAAAAGGATCGATTTAGAAAGCTGTTGATAACTGCATTTTACATAAACCTGGTACCTGAATCTTAAAGCAGACCGATAGATTTCTGCCGCAACCCAATAAGCATTTGAACTGTGTAGCCCACTGTTCCACATGTTCAACCGTTAGAAGATTATTCCACTCCCTCCTTTCTGTGTCTAACCTCTTTTCATTATCATTATACTTTACTTGAATGTCAAATATACTATTATTCAAACATTTCTGCAGGTTCCCAATCATTGTTATATAAGCGTGCATTGTTGAATTTAAGATAATAAAACGTTGTTCTATATACATATCTGAGATCAGTATAACAAGAAAGCTTATGCTAAATTTCTTGTTTATATACATTCTGGAAAGCAAACTTGATATAAAAAGTAATACACTTGCTGTACTTGACACTACTGTGATGATCACAAAATCCTTATACAACTTTCTAGAACATTTGATGTAAGCGGGTTCGTTCCGAAAGTAGTGGTGCACGGACATTAAGTTGTCTATGAACAGTTTGTAAGAACCAGAGCTTACAATACCACTCAAGATGAAAACTAGAGTGCTAAGCTGGTTCACGAATTGATACACATTCATCATGTTCATAATTCGTTGAATTTGTTGTCCAGTATAAATATAAATACTGGCAACCACAGCAAATATAAAACCCATTTCTAAAACAATACGAATAAAAGTTAAACATTTTGTCATTTTCGATTGATAAACGTAATTTCTGTAGACACCAATTATATTTTCAGTTGTGGTTAAAATTTTTATGATGTTTTTTGTCACCATCTTGTTGCTATAAACACACGGATGACCGTGAGCTTGTAAGTTCAGAAGACTAAACAAATGTATTAGGCACTTGTGGTATTACATTATCGATTTTTTTAATAATAACATTACCGTTGCCTACGCAAACCATGGAATTAGTTATACTAGTATTCGCCCAGTGGTCAGAATTCGATCATATTTTGTTTATTAATGTTATGTATTTTTTACAATTATGTATTTTTTTTTTGTTTTCTGCACTTTTCCTCCATATAAACTTTAACTTAAGGACAATTTTAAAAGTAATATGTCACAAGCTATTAAAATCAGAATTCATGAACTCGAGCTTTTTGCCATGTTTGAGATATGTGTGCCACACGTGGAAATTTACTGCCGAAATAAAGACAAAGATCATCGTCTGTCAGAGAAGACTCGAGCGTAGTATGCTAAAGATAAAGAAGCTGGATAAAATATGAAACAAATATAAGGGAAATAACTAAAGCAACGAACGCTCGGAGTTACGCACAAAAATGAAAAAGGACATGTTGCGAGGCTAACTGATCTTAGATAGACCAAAAAAGTAACGTTCTGGAACGGCCAACTAGGGAAAAGAACAAGAGAGAGACCTATTGCAAGATGGGAAGACGATATTAAAATAATAGCTGGTCCAAACTGGAGACAAGTAGAGCACAAGACAGAGTCAAATGGGCATCATTGGAGGAGGCTTTTACCCATTCTGGGGTTCCGGTAGATTTAGACAAATAAATTAGTTTTAGATAAATATCATTTTATGTTAGATTATTTATTCTTAGTAAGTATAAAGAAAACCGTAGATAGTAGTATAGTATATTTTAGATACATTATACATTTACAATAAAAAAAATAGAATATACCAAAACTAATGCATAGAATGTTAGATATGTAAAAATTAATAGGAAATAAAAGCCTTTTTTTACTTTATTTTATATGAAAATATGATTGTAAATTATATATATATATAAAAATTATCGTCAAGCAGACATGAAACACTACAGACTTATAAATTTTTATCTAATAACATTCAACATAACATCCAGTTATAAGACAATGACGAATTTTCCAAGGATCGAAAAAACAATGACAAAAAGCCCTCAGACATACACGTACACAAAGAGAACTTGATCTTTTAAAATATCACTTGAGAACTTGAATTTGTTATATTTAGAAATTATCAACATAAGGTTCGTATGAATGACAATTTTAGGTTAATCTACGAGTATTTAGGAAATATACTCGTAATTGCGCACATGCGAAATGGGGCCAAGTCGTTAGTATTTCTTTTGCTAGTCTGCTAGTCTAAACCTCGAATCAATGGGACTCACCAGAAGGCTTAAAGTCACCCAAAGGGCAATGGAGAGGGCAATGCTCGGAGTTTCCTTGCGTGATCGAATCAGAAATGGTGATATAGGCAAGAGAATCAAGGATACCGACGCAGCTCGAAGGATCGCCAAGGATCGCCAGGCTGTGGGCAGGGCACATTGCTCGCAGAACAGATGGTTTATGGGACCGAAAAGTTCTGGAGTGACGACCGCGTACCGGAAGAGGTAGCGTTGGAAGGCCCCTTGGGAGCTCATCAGTCAAGGTGGACCTTGACTGGTGAGGGTCGCGGGTAGCCGATGGATGCGAGACGCACAGGACCGGTTGTTGTGGCGACACTTTTGGGAGGCCTATGTCCAGCAGTGGATGTCTTTCGGCTGATATGTTGATGATAATGATGATGACACCTTTGTTTCATACCTAAGCAGTGGGTTCCTCTTTTTATATCTAAACCATAATCACATCGTTTCACCATGTTCGCCTTCGCCATGTTGGCACCACGACGACAATGTTTTCTGGCATCCGAGTGAGAAACAATATTCGCCCTTCCCTCTGAGTGCATTTGTGTGACGTGGTCCACCCTGTCCCACTTTTTATATGAAATTGTTCATTTGCAATGCGATTATTATGTAACTTATAGAAAGAGAAAGAACCACAGGTATTAAATACATTCCAAGATTAATTTTAGAAGTATATTCTATTTGAATGGGATGTTTTTGTACGAAGAGCAGTAACATCTTCAACATTTTAGTTTCCGGTGCTTGTGAACCTAAAACAAAGTAATGGATGTCTGTCAATTAAATAATAAATAAAATTAAGATGGAAAATCATCAGATGACTGCTTTTACTCTGGGCGGAGCTGAAGGGGGTGTCAAACTCTTACTGACTAAAACCCATCCCTGTTCCTCCTAAAGCTGCTGAGATGGCAGTACAATCACGGGTACACATTATTAATTTCTCTTTAGAGACAGCTGTAAAGTTCACGTGGATGAAGTCGCGGTCAGAAGCTAGTACTTTATAAATAAACTAGCTTTTTCTCGCGGCTTCGTACGCGTATATCCCGTTTTTTCCCGTTCCCGTGAGATTTTCGGGAAATCCACTTAATGCTCCCCTACCGAGTGTAGGGAAGCTACATGACAAATTTCAGCTTTCTACGACCACTAGTTTCGGCTGTGCGTTGTCTCTCAGTCACTCACTCAGTCAGTATTGGGAGAATTTTATATATTACGATGATTGATGACTACTTACTTATCGTCAACGTGCTATATAATTTCGATAGACCTCTAGTTGTTTTAGAACTTTCGTTAAGAAGTTTTTGCCCAGCAACCGTAAGAAAATATGTGCAAAATATGGAACTTGACGCAAAGTATAATGCGGTTATGATCTGATAACGTTCCACAAAATGAACCTGTTAAAGGAAAATCAGTGTTATAGCCATTTAGTAATAATATGAAAAAAAAAGTGAGATGGTTATATTTACCGATGTCACTGTAATAAATATCACGTACGAAGTAGTAAGATAATGTATTAAAGACAAGGCCAATGAATATACCATCTGAAAACAGTAATTGAAAGTCAGTCAAGATCATCTTTGTCCCTTCGAACATGTATAGAACGCGGGAACTCAGATTTTACCTGAACCTTAAAGCAAGCCGACAGACTTCTGCTGCAAGTTAATAAGCATTTAAACTGTGTAGACCACTGCTCCACTTGTTCAACCGTAAGAAGATGATTCCACTCACTGCTATCCGAGTATGTCTTTTCGATAACATTAAACTTTTTTTCAACATCAAATATACAGTTGTTCAAACATTTCAGCAGGTTTTGAATAGTTGATATGGAAATGTTCATTATTGCATTTATCATTATAAAACGTTCTTCGGTTAATAAATCTGATAAAGTTATTATAAAGGCATTCACAATTAAATTATTTCGTACACAAATTTCGAAATACAAATACAATACCAAAATTGATAAACTTGCAATACAAGAAACTGCTGTGGTGATTACAAAAACAATCTTTAACTTTTTTGAACGTTTGATATAAGTGGACTCGTACTGGAAGTAATTATGCACTGAAATGAAGTTTTCTATGAACAGTTTATAAGAACCAGAACTTAGAATACCACTTATTATTATAACTGGGCCACTAAAGAGGTTTATACACTGGAAGGCTCCCATCATGTAAACTATCCGATTGCTGACTTTTGAACGACCGCTCCAGACAAGTGCAAGGACCACAGCTGTCAAAGATATATCAATAGCGATACGTATTTTACTAAATATTTTACGGCGTTTGGATAGAGAATCATAATTTCTACAAATTCCCATAATACTTTCAGTTTTAATTAACATATTGACAACTTCTATTGCTGCCATTATGTAACAAAGATAAACGCTCTAGTGTTAGGAGTCAAGAGGATACTACGTTTCTTTTTGTAATACAATGATGTATAAGAGTTTGTTCCAAAGGTGCTTTAAACGGGCTACATTTATGCTGCATATTGTGTCACCAATGACAGCAACATTCATATGTTCTATTCTATTTTTTTTTTTGGCTGATAGAGCCGATTTCGACTATTTTGCCTATGTCTAATTTGGATTGAAAAAGCGAAAATTCATGATTTTACTGATGAAAAACCGGAAAGTGTAGATGTTTCGATCGATACTTCAATTCATACGTTCACTCATTGCCTGCAAAGACGAAATCTAAATTGCACTTTATGGTAGGTATAGTTATGAAATACATACATGATGTTTGTGTGATTAATTAATTATTATGTAATTACTGGTAGTTTTAAAATTATTTTACTTTTTTGTCTGTCTTGTGAGAGTCCCAAATAAACATTTTTCTTTCTTTCTTTTAAATTGTACAAAAATTCTTTATGAAAAACTTAACATATTTTTAATTAACTGTACTCAATTCATTCGGTTTCACCAGCGTGAGACACTAAAAAATGGGCAAAAATGTTAATCATATTCTACAGCAAAATTTTGCCGCGATAGTTGATAACATTGCAGCAACATATTGTGGTCCGTCTAGAAAAAAATAGGCCTCAATTAAAGTAAAACTACCTGTTGGAAACTGACAGTATCAACTATTAAAATTGTTTACTTATTTTCGTTTTGAGATATTATTTCTCATTTTCATTATTGTACGCGTTTCCTTGTATTGTTATGACAAAAATATAAGGCTTTCAGTTTGATTAGATATGTTACAAATACACGTGTAAAATAGAAGATGCTTAAATAATCCTGAGTTCGATGGTCCGGAAAATTTAATTCAGTTTTTTCAACTGAAATTTCTTAATAGCAGACCGGTGCCTAAGAGTAGTTCCGCACTGCATCCGATCCGAATCCGTGAAAATAGGACCCGAAGTAGGTATAGAACTATTTGTATAGTAGTTAACGCGTTCCATCCGACTTCCGTCATCCGAAAATATTGACGGACAGTGAAGTACCAAAGTATGAACGCAGATTCAAATAAGACATATCCGTGCGCTTGACAGCAGGGCAATCGTTTTCTATATTTTTCTTTCATTCACGATCGATCGAACCCTAATGCACTAATCCGATTTCTGATCCAAATCCACCCCGGATTTGGATCAGAAATCGGATTAGTGCATTAGGGTTCGATCGATCGTGAATGAAAGAAAAATATAGAAAACGATTTAATTAGTAGTATTAGTAGTAATATCTAGTGTTAGTAGTTCTTAAATTATATTAGTAAAGACACGTTAAAAACTAAATAAGGAAAAAAATAACCAAAGTGAGTAGGTATAAATAAAGTGGATGCATGTTGTGGTTTTGGCAATAGGGCTTCCACTCAGCATAATGCTGTGCCGTGGGGGACCCACAGCACGGCGCTGATTTGACATCGATCGACGTTGATCGATTGGTAACTGGTAGCTTTGGCTGATTTATTTATTTATTTGGATCTCAACATATGTACGTCACAGTGATACAAGTGGTTCATTTACGTGTGCTCCTTCAGTTATAGGAGACCACAGCATGCACATATAACGAAGTTTACAAAACAAAATAACAATACATTCACAAAATTAAATTAACTAGGCGTCATTGTTGTCGGGTATCTAATACCCGACGGATTTTAAAATCGTTATAACTTTAAAACAAAATTCGGGCGTTAACCGCCACTCACAGTAGCTACGCTCGTTGACCTCTTCGAACTTTTTTTTTGTGAGTGGCGTCTCGCAGTTCAACCTATGAGGTTATCGACTGCTTAAGCGGGCTTGCCTGTGGTGGTCTTGCCTCCAGCCAGGGCTTATTAATACTTACAAACTAAGCGACTACACGCTTAGGGCAACCCCTGTAGGATACGAGCCTCGGCTTAGGGCATCGCTGGGGGAGGACAGCAAGGGATGGGCTGGATCGAACTAGAATTATTATTAAGGGGCGAATTTAAGACTACAGGCTCAGCGGCGCGGGCTGGCTTGAGCAAGGGTCGGGGCGGATTTTGCCGGGGACGTCGCGGCGGGCCTCGCCCTCTGTTATACCCGGCCACAATGGCCACGTAATATTAATACAGACAGTGTGCTTGTTGTTTTTTTATTGTTTATTGATAAATAGCATATCGTTTTTCACAGTTTAGGTACTATGTCTTACGAAAACGAACAAAGACGACTCCCTAGCCTTGTTTGAACAAGCTTACGTCAGTGACAATGAACAGTACAGTTCAGACGACGAAGGGGAAATTGACCAAGTTTCAGAGCGAAGTCAACTTTGTATATAAGTAATAAATAAGCTTTGTTTTATATAAATTCATAATTATATGTTAACCCGTTAAAGAAAATATTTTTTGTAACTAAATGATTATTATTTTTTTGTTTTAGAACATATTTTTTAAGTTATGTTCTAACAAATTGATCTCAGGAGGAAAAAAATGTTTTTTTTTTATGTATGATGGTACTGTGCTTATTTTGTAATAAATAAATGTTTAATTTTAGTAAATAATGTGTATATATTACCTATTTCTCATATGTAGAAAACTGGTATTGACATAAGCTTGATTTAGTGTATAATAATGTACATGGGTACCCGGCCACAACGGCCAAGTTCTGTTTAGTAGCCACATTGACGCCGGGTTAAAAATAGGGTAAAATCATTAAATAGGGTAGGGTAAAAAAATAAAAAAATTCCAATAAATTAAATTTCTTCACTGAATTAAAATGTTGCTATTCTAATAAATAACATTATAGTTTTATGTCAAATTTAAAATTGAAGTTAAAGTGAGATTGTAATAAAGTCAAGTTACCAGTATAAAAAATTAAAAAGAAAAAATACTCTTCCAAATAACAAAAGAATCATCCAAATCGGTGACAATTGGCGAAAATATCGCTGAATTTTTCCAGGGATCCCAGCATCAGATCCTGACTTATACCTTTCATCATCAGCTCAGCAAGATAAGATGTTGATTACCAGGCACAATTATAAGAATTAAGTTAGAAAGTATATGAAAATTAAGTCAGTTAAATATTTGTTATTTTTTTTGTTGCCCTCGATTACCCTGGAATTCCATAATCAGATTCTGACTTGGTGCCAATGGCACCTCAGGAGTATACTACTTCAAATAAAAAAAGAATTTTGAGAATCGGTCCACAAATGGGGGAGAAATCGGTGAAGATACATAAAAAAATAAACAGTCGAACATATAACCTCCTCCTTTTTTTAAAATCGGTAAAAAAAGAACATAGGTACTTCGTTATTTCGCTGCAGCTAAGGTCTTTTTGTATTTTGAGATCAGGACGGTTATGTCCAAGTTAATACGCTTTGACAGATCGTTGTAGTCTACAGAGTCTTGGGAGTGTGGCGAAGTGACCTGGATTCGTTTTAGATCTTGGGACATAAAATAAATTGTAGCTGCTTTTCCGCGGTAGACGAGATGGCGCGTTCAAGTTTAGTTTTTCTAGAAGTTCGCTGCAGTCTATGACCCCGTTAAATATTTTGTGCAGAAGTATCAGATCTGCTGTCTTCTGCTGTCAGCGAGTAGGACTATTTTGTAGTGTTCTAATCTATCTTTGTAGCTCGTATTTTTTTGGTTAATCGGTCTGCGTAATATAGATGGTTTAGGAAACATCTCTGTACACTTTCCAGGTGTTTAATGTATATTTCGTAATGAGGATTCCAAACCAAGCTGGGCTATGTATATTCAAGAATTGGAATTAAATTCTAGTGGAGGCCTTTTTACATTTTTACTGTTGTGTAGAATAAATCCAAGGATTTTAAAACCCTTCGATGACATGTGGAGGATGTGTTTCTCAAATTTTAATTGTTTGTCTAATATGACTCCCCAAGTCACGTTTTTGGTCTACTTGTTTTAATTTTTGTTGGTGTAAACATTAGGTTTAACGATTTTGTTACGGCTGAATTAAATGTAGTAGGACTTATGTAGATACTTTAAGAAACATATTATTAGTTGCACACCAGTTTGTCAGTCTGTTCAGATCCTCTGATCAGAGATGTAATAAAGCAGAGTCAAATTTATTAGCTATTGGTTTCATTATTTTCATGTCATCGACAAAAAGATAGAATTTAGAATGCATAAAGCCTTTAATCAATAAAAGCCATTAATAATGTCATTAATAAATATGTTGAAAAGAATTGGGCCTAAGTGAGAACCCTGCGGAACGCCGGATGTAGCATTGAAGGACTTAGAATGATGGCCACCCATGACAACTTTTGAGGACCTGTCTCTGAGATAAGACTAAAACCACTCAAGCATAGATCCACCTATACCCAGATGCTGAAGTTTAGCTATAAGAAGAGAATGATCTACTGTGTCAAATGCTTTACTAAAGTCTATGTATATGGTGTTTATCCACAGATTCTGATAGAGACGACACGTAGCACATAAGATTGGTAGTAGTAGATCTAGATTTGATAAAACCGTCTTGATGGGCGGAGATAAGGTGTTTAACATGCGATAAAAGATTGACGTCGACTGATCCTATAATAGATCAATGGCATCGATCGACGATGGATCGATTAGTGTAGTAACACCCTAAGCAATATCCGAATTTGGTACGAGTTTTTTAGTCTCATGATCCGTATTTTCACTGATTCAAGTCGGATGCAGTGCAATCTTAAATCTTTCATTTTATTTATTGTACACGTACCACAGTATAGTCTTTATAACCCAAAGGTTGGCTGGTAGAGAATGCCTTGATGCATTAAGTCCGCCCATGTATGTACCACTATTGTGCATAAAGTTTAAATAAATAAATAAATTAGCAACATCCGAATTGGGTCCGAGTTTTTGTATCCGTATTTTCACGGATTCGGATCGGATGCAGAGTGGAACTGCTTTAAGAGTCACCGCCGTCTTGAAACGCTAACGGCATTTGGAGGAACATTGATGAGTTTTAGCTAGTAAGAGTCTGACACCAGTAAGAGTCTGCCCAGAGCGGAAGGAGTCATTTGATGATATCCCATCCAAAAACAAAAATCCCGTGTCTGGATTTATGCCCGCTTCTAATGTAATAAAACTTAAACAGCTGGAAAAGTGTAAGGATAATCCTGGTACAGCTTTACCTAGCTGTTTGAGGAATACAGCTGTAATAATAGATAGATAGAATATAAGTACTCGAACTTTATTGTAAACCAAAAAAACATTTTTCCAAAAAAAGAACACTTCCGAATTAAAAAAACACTACAACGTATAAAATAACTTTAATTTCGGAAGTCGGTGTTTTTGGTTGTTTCTTCGTATTTTAACACCGACTTCCGAAGAAACAACCGACTCCGATTATTTTTATCTTTTTAGTGGTACCCCACACCTAACAACACCACTGGCAAGTCACAGGAAAGCAAAACATGCACTTTCGTTTACCTACTTGGATGAAAAATTTTCTCTTTCTCCAGCTATTTTCAATTAAAATTAAAGTACTGAACCAATTTTCATAAAACTTCTATGAAAACAATCGTATAAATACCTTTTACATGAAAAAATATTTTTTCAAAACGGTTCATAAAGCCGGAGTTATGAGGTAACAAACATAATAAAAAATACAACCGAATTGAGAACCTTGTCCTATTTTCGGAGTCGGTTAAAAATAGTTACACAACTCTTTAACACAAACTTAATTCTATGGATACGGTGGCGGTCTTATCTAATTAAAAAAGAAAAACAAAGTGTAAGTATTTTGTATTTTCATTAGCGACCCATTGAACGAACTGCAGGAATTTAAAATAAAAAGTGGTTAGTAAGAAGGAAAAATAATAGTAGTTAAAGAGTGAAATCAATCTGAAAAAAAAACCACTAAGGATACGATACTTTTCTTTTATACTACAACCTGCCAACATAGTTTTCTAGAACCTAAAAGATAATAATTATATTCAAAAACTAGGCCAACGTATTTCAAATTTTGTGCGCGCGCCGTCGCCTAAATTCGAACCTTAGTGCTCTTTTACATTCTGAGCCGATAATACTGAATTGATACATTAATATAGCATACATCTTTGTCTTTGTCCTTACGTACAATAGTAACACTTTATGTTTATTATGTTAAGGGAAATAGGGAAATGAGGAAATGTATTCAGGTTTTCACTGGCGTTGTTAGTAAAATAATGCAGCAAACTTCTCTGATATTGCAGATTTCGATAGGAGCAGAGCTTTGAGAGCCAATTCTAAATGTTAAGCAACGTTGTATGTAAAAATGTATGGAAATTAAGGCTTTTTTAACAGATAACGACTGAGATACGAATGTGAACGTTGCTTAAAAAATTGTAGAATTGGCACTCTGAGGCTAATGACATACTGTCGCAGTAGCTTGGCGGAGGTGATTTTCAAAACGTCAAAAATATATACGATTTACAAACGCTGTCAAATTGTCACTTGATCAATGCCTTGAATTTAGACATTTCGAAAGTCTTTCTCTGGACAATGTGTCGATTGACTATTATCAAAACATGTTAATCGATGTCATTTCGATCTTTTTGACAGTCGATATTGCTGCTAGAAAGTCACTTTCACCATGAGTAAAGATTGAGTTTAATTTAAATAAAAACCGGCCAAGTGCGTGTAGGGCCACGCGCAGTGTAGGGTTCCGTAGTTGCACGTCACAATTGCCAACTTAGAATAGTACATTTTATTGATTGGTCGACTATAACTAGTTAACTTGTAAAGTTAACGAGTAATAGTAGTTATTTGTTGTGTCTACTAGGCTGTGATAGTTTACTTTAAAAATTCGTTATATATGCTACTAACACGATTTTTTTGACGTCTTCGACACTCGTCTAAAACAACCGCTTAGCTGGCAGGGCGGGGGAAAACACTGTTATCCCTATTCTTTATTTAGCTTACAAGCTACATAAGGAATTATTTGACTTTTTGTTTAGCACTTCATAATAGATCGTTGGAGTAGAAGGATTGAAATAAACTCAAATTAAAACATTTAAACACCGTAATTTGCTAAAACTACAATAGTACCTGAAGGTAACTCTGATCAGGTATGTTTGGATATGCATGAGGTTTCGCTCTGACCTTAACCACCTGGCGTCCCAATTAGGCCCAAGATCAAATCCAGTTTAAACTTAATGCTACCAAAATTAGTTTTTACCATAATTCAAAAGGCGATCATTGTACATCACGTCACGAGAGACATAAAGGGACGACGCGCGACGATCTCTCGACGAGGTCCTTACGTGTACCGGCTAACTTATAATTTATTCGAGTCTCGTCCAAAAATGTAAGTGTCAAATTATTCATAATTCCAGATATTCATAGTGGAAAAAAAATCTGTAAAAAGCCTTTGCATAAGATTTATATTTGGCTTCGCAAAGCTCAGGTGGCTTCCCATACGCCTTCGCCGGGATTCTCACATTTTATTTCTGCTCTACAGTATTCGTTCAATCCTACAACCCCCTCTTACTTTAAAGAACGTTTCAAGTTCCTTCATGACACACATAATAGATATCTGAGGTCATCGGAAAACTTGAAAACTTGACTTTCTTCGACAAATCTTTTACGGTTCAAGCGGTGCGATTATGGAATGCCTTGCCCGTGTCGGTAAGGCGTGCTAAATTTTTGTCCAATTTTACAATTTTGGTCAAAAACCACTACCTCTAACTACTCCTCTTTAATCGTTCTTTTACTAGTTATCTGCTTTTCTGCATCTTCAATGTATTTATTGTATATAAATGGTAGGTAGACTGGGTACGGTTGAAACAAAGCGAATATCTCAACAACCGTGTATGATGAGGTGAGGGGTACAAGGGGAGAACGAAGCGGGTGACAAGGCGAAACACGAATTTTAGTGTTGTGTCGCTCTTCGCACGCTTTGCTTGTGTATAGGAATAAAAAGGAATTTTAGGAATAGGAATAAAAACACAATAGGAGGCACCCCTCCTATTGTGTTTTTTGACGGAAATGTAAGTATTTTTTTTTCGTAAATTTTTAAAACTTTATTGATGTATTAAAGTAAGAGTAATGAGAGTTTTGTATCGTTTTAATTGAAGTTTCTAGAATATGGTTTTATGATTAGTTTTTACTCAAATTTATTATCATTCTTACTGTGAACTTTTTTATATCTAGAAGGGGTTGTTGGAGACAGTTGAAACATTTTTTGAGGGTACGTTTGAAACAGTGTATTTACTTAATTTTCTTGTTTCTTAGATGCCAAGGGTACGCCAAAGGAAGACTACGAGAAGTCTTGCCGACTTATCAACGTACAAACAAGCCTAAAATACGTAAAAGCCGGATCTTCGTTTAGAACAACGGCAGAAAATAATGTACGTATACGATACCGAGATGCGACTGATTGCAATGAAAATCAAGAAATGGGATATAAGGCTCACAATCGACTGTTTAACCAGGAACAAGAGCGCGAGCTATCTAAATATTTATTTCGATATGCAGACATATATTCTGACCTAACTAAAAAGGATGTTATGAAATTGGCATACGAACTAACCGTCAAGTACGACTTATCACGCCATTACGAGTCGTAAAATTTCATTAGACGATGTATGAAACAAAAATGTTTTATACATCGTCTAATGAAATTTTACGACTCGTAAAAATGTAATACATGAAAACATGTATTACATTTTCTATTACTTGCATATGTTTCAATTGACCCCAGGCACTGTTTCAACCGACCCTAGCATTGGGACGGTTGAAACAAATTTATTTTTCTTTTTAATTTGATTTTACACATAAAATACAATACAGTGATTGCAAATAACATTGCCCATTCGTTGACAGATACATGGTCTTTTATTTAATATAGTTCCGACAGCACTCGCTTAACTAATCTCGATGCAATGGACGACAAACGATAAAATGTATCAACCGTACCCCGTCTACCCTACGCCTAAGATTACCTACAGTACTGTCTTTCCTTTTCTCTCTAAAATCCATCCAAAGGTTGTCTTGTAAAGATCGCTTTTAGCGATAAGACCGCCCATTGTGTCACGCTATGTAATGTTTTCCTCATCTATATTTTCTGTAACTTATATGGTGTACATAATAAAGAGTATTCTATTCTATTCTATTCAGTGACTGGTTTAATTTTGATTGGTAGTTAGTTTATTGGTGAAGTTTATTAGGTACTTCTTATGTGATCAAAGTCAAAGTACTTATTGCTTTCATGTTAAAGTGCACCGTTAAAATAAAAGCAATAAGGATTCTGACTTTTAGTGTCTATTTACAAAGGATCACAACAATGATCCACAAAATATTTTGATGAAATGATGCATCTTTTTGTTTATCTTCCAACTTCTCTTCTCTTAAACGGGCTCTGCTTTGGTCTAACTTTGCTCCGCTATCTCTACCAAGATAAAAGATAAGAGTTAGCACGGTTTTTGAGCGACCATAGTCAGGCAGATTAACTTACCGACTTCCAAATAAAACTACAAAAGTACAAAATATCTTTAAAGTCAATATTTATACGGCCGTAGTTTTCCAGATAGCAATAAGTCAGAAAAAGGGGTTTCGAGAAACATCTCGTTAAGTAGTTTTTTTAGGTTGAAGTAAAACTTAACTCTTCTGTGCTCATATTATCATATCTGCTTTTCTGACTATGCATAAATAATCATCATCATCTGCCTAGCCTTTTCCGTCAAACCGGATTCAGCTGAATACCAGTTCATTACGTAGAGCGGTTGCCTACCAGACCTCCGCAGCCCATTAACTGGGTAACACGGTAGTTTTTGGCAAGACTGGAGTCAGATTTACTGGCTTCTGACAATCCGTAACGACTGCTAAAGATCTACAAATGACAGTCGGGACCAACGGCTTAACGTGCTTTCTGAGGCACGGAGGAAACTCGGCATGGTAAGATGGTCACCCTTTTTTGTGGATGGAAAACATAAAATTACTCCTTCCTCTCTGGTCGAAGAGGAAGGGAGTGTCAGACTCTAACTGACTAAAACCCATCCGTGTTCCCCCTAATGCCCTTTGCGTTCCAGGTCCGCGGTGACTCTTTCGAACAAATTCCGCAACCCCGCCTACTGGCCTAGCTCTTTACTGGCTCTAACTAAATACAGGGAGGAAGAGGAAATTACATAATATGTACTGTCTTAATCCTCTGCCGTTATTATCTGATTTAAATGCTATTCTGAAAAAAATTGTAGCGGTATCCAAGACAGTCGAATCTGATGTGTGGTCGCTTCTGTAATTTCTGGTTCTAGAGTTGCAGTGTTTGGGAACAGTATATTGTATATGGAGTGCCTCCGTCTTCAAAAAAATCTGTTCCTTCAATCTGAATGAAGGAACCACCTCTTACAACAGTACATTGTATTTTAATGGTGTTTCTTTAACCCGTATACAGCTCAAGTTTGAACAACTTAATTACGTTTACTGAGTTTACGATTACAAACAATGATACATTGGTTTGTGTCCGCTGCCGCGGTTTACCCTCACGTCCCGTAAACATTTTGTAGGCTTTACCGTCTTTTGTAATAGCTATGAATATGAAATTATTTTTTCAACACATTTGCTCAAAAAATGCATTTACGATGCTTGTATACATTGTTCGAAAAAAAAAAATTACGCACCATACATAGGAACGTGCGGTAAAATAGGTACTTAGATGAGAGTACCTATTTTACCGCACGTTCCTATGTATGGTGCGTAATTTTTAACTCCTCGGTGTCTAACGCATTAAAAAATATAACAATTCCACGGGCTTACATTCGTCTACTCGTTTGTAAAAACCAACTTACCGCACTAGTATCATAAATAACTATTTCATATATCCCACGGAGTGTGTGCCCAGCAACAATTTTATGTTGCTAGGTACCTGCATTTGAAATGTATTATTCTTATACTAATATTGCGGTATGTAGAACACGGTGTCAAATTTCATTGAAAAGGAAGGATTCTCCTACCAGACGGGTGTTGTGTCTGGTGCGCAGCAGGTTGCCCAACGGTTGATATTCGGGGTGTTGTATTTATTATGGTCGACCACATATAAATATGTAATATAGGTCATTGCCCTTTCCCTAATATCTCTTCTTAGGTGGACAATAAATTATAAATCGCTTTTCATTACTAAAAAATGTAAAAGATCACGATACAGGTCGATTCAGGACAGCTTTATGTTTTTATTTCTGTTTTAGGAACAAAGTACTTATGTTAATCAATGTTGGTGGGTCAATGACCGTAATTGCAAGTTTATCTGGCGTCGACCATAATCGCTTTAATGTTTAGAGTTTCGTATTGTTCCGGAGAAGCGCGCTTCCTTTGTTTAACTTACTCTTGGTAAATTAGTGACATGTCATGGGTTTTTTTTTGAAGGATGGGAAATCATCAAATGACTTCTTCCGCTCTGGGTGGAGCGGAAAGGGCGTATCAGACTCTTCCTTTCGTTCCTTCTAAAGCCCTTTGCGTTCCGGGGCCGCGTTGACTCTTTCGAACAAATTCCGCAACGCTGGCAGGCTCTGGCCCTAGCGGGCCCCGTCTCCTATGCTGACATATCTTTGAGGCGCGCGTGGAACACAACGCGCCATCGACCCGGGCCTGGTTGTGACCGGACAGCAAGCTAGTCATGGGTTAAGGAGGGAAGTTTTCATAGTGCAGTCATGCTTTGCTCACGACAAATGCTATTTCAAAATCGATATTAATTAAGAGGATCATCGGCAATGATAGGCTCGTCGAGTCGAAGCTCCAGTCTTGAGCATCGACGCCGAGTTGCTAGCCTGTCCGGTTTTCTATCGGTTGCATTTTGGAGAGCGTGCGATGAAATTGCATAGTTTAATTCCGCCAAGCCCGTTCCATCATCGGAACACAAGACGTACGGCAATGCTCCACCCATACATGGTGGACATCCCACCTACACGCACAAAACATTTTGGAAACACATTCATTATGCGTATAGCTAAGGTGTGGAATTCCCTGCCAGAGTCTGTGTTTCCTGATAGGTACCTACAACCTGGGAGTCTTTAAGTCAAGAGTGAATAGGTTACTTCTAGGCAAGCGTGCTCCATCTTCGACCACATCATCGCTTGGTGAGATAGTGGTCAAACGAGTTCCTGTCAACAGTAAAAAAAATATATAAAAAAGGTCACCTACAAAATACCATATACGAAATCTTAAAAGCGATTTGACGGTTGGTTCCATAGTAAAAGTTCTTCATAAGAATGAGTACCCCTTTTCAGTTCTTGCATTTAATCTGTTACACCCTGTATAGTAATGATTGCACAATGCAGACAATCTTATGCATGGTTGTCATCTACATTTTCAGCACGTTTCTCCACCTAGAAACGTAGACTTGGACCAAGCCTAAATGAGCTTTAGGTACCCTCCTTTGAAAGTTTTCGTTTTGGGATGAATAGACCTATTATTTTATTAGTGGCAATCATTGTTTACTTCAAAATTTGAATTAGTGTACACAATGAACGAAGGCTTATATACCTATACGTTTATCGTTTCAATAGGTAGTGCCAACTTCAAAACATCGTTTCGCAGGGTGCAAAAAATATGCCAAAATTGCCAAGCTTATACCGTTATATCCGCCAAGTACACCATTTTCCTTAAATTTATTTCTAAGCATAATATAAATAATGCACGCACGTACGATACTCCTTTATAAAAACTATGTAGTTTTACCTTCCCGTAGGCGCCATGTTTTTTTATCTGTTTCACAATTTCCTGACACCGTGGTGGGAAGAGAGGATGAGACCACACCTTATTTCCTGCTTACAATGTAAACAAAACAATAGGGAGAATCTATGATGAATATGTTTAGTAGTTTCAGTCAAAGTACAGGAGTTGTTCTGAATTTCAGAGTCATGATTATATAAACCTACAACAATCATTACATATTTTATTTTACTATAATGGTAACTAGCGGCTCGCCGGAACCGAAATAAACCAGTTTAATAATGGCATGATACAAAAAAAAACAATTTAGAGTAAAGTACTTAGTATTATACCAATAAAAACTACCGAAAACGCGTTTATCATTACATTTTTTTTTTCATTTTCACTCTATAAGTTCCGAAAATGGATAAATAATTCGCTGCCCCGAGGGATATTTTCCTTATTTTATCAAATAATTTCGCTGCTAGGTCCAAAGATTCGCCTTCGCTAAGTAATAGCTACAAAGGTCAGACTACATACATCTACATCCTAATATACAAAATTCTTCCGTTACTGACTGAGTGCGTGACTGATAGACAACGCACAGCCGAAACTCCTGGTCGTAGAAAGCTGAAATTTGGCATGTAGCTTCCTTGGGAAGTGTAGGGGAGCGATATAAGACAGGATTTCCCGAAATTCTTACGGGAACGGGAAAAAACGGGATATGCGGGTACGAAGTCGCGAGCTGAAGCTGACTGACTAACTGACCACACAGTCCAGCTTAGAAAGCTAACATAATAGAATATAGGTATATTTTATCACGTAAGCATCCCCTAAGAAAGGATTTTTGGGAAGGTTCCTG
Source organism: Mamestra configurata (assembly GCA_002192655.3). Taxonomy (NCBI): domain Eukaryota; kingdom Metazoa; phylum Arthropoda; class Insecta; order Lepidoptera; family Noctuidae; genus Mamestra; species Mamestra configurata. Next base: position 25,703 of record NDFZ01003394.1, read on the forward strand.
GAAAATTAACCCAGCTTCGGTGCAAACGCTTTATATCTCATGATATTGTGACGAGGATATCCTTGGCTCCAGGTCTCTGGCGAAAGGGAGGCTTCTGGAAGCGTCTGGCAAAAGAATTTGAAATAGGAATGTAAAAATATGTTTTGTTTTCTTTTGGGACCCCGATGCCAGCCCTCGTTGAAGGCTGACGTAAAATATATTATGAAACTTTAAATATAAAATATAGTTTAATTTTATAATAATATCACAAGTAGCACTAGCGTGAGTCCGCTGGTGTTACAATATACACTAAGAAGAGAAGTAAAATAATATAAGGGGGAAATGTGAGAGGCAACTTTTTGTTCAAAGTAAAATTCAATGCGTTTATTTCAATTAGGCTATTAAGCGGTTCTTTTGAACGTCATCATTTATAGTTAAAATAATAGTATAAAATTAATAAAGTGACTTTACTGTCCATTTGGAAAGGTAGATTATTATGGAGAGGAACGGACAAGAAACTCCATAGTTACTCTTTTCAAATAATGGTCTTACAATATTTGGTATATAAAAATTAATATGTGAGGATAATGCACCCAGAGTATGCTACTTATAATAACAAAGTATTACCAGTTTAATAACTCCGTCGGACGAAGTCGCGGGCATAGCTAGTCAACTATAAAATAAAACAAAGTCACCCTGTCGAGCCATCCTTCATGTGCAAACTAAGTAAATATAGTAGAAACAGCAGACTCCTCTTGCGGGATTAAAAAATGGATTAATCTATTTTTTATGAGAAGATGGGTTCCGTTCTCTCTCGAAAGACGACTCTTGAAAAATGATTTCAAACTTTCAATAGTTTCGGAAAATTTATGGTAACAAAAAAATTGTCTTTTTGAAAGTGGCATAAAATTAAATAAGAAAATAATTTTTCTGTTTAGATAGTTTAATAGTTCTGTATTTTCTTATGACTTGATGGACACGTCAGTTACATTATCAAAAAACTTTGGACACGTATTTTTGCTTTATCAAATCAATAAAAAATACAAAGATATAGATATACAGATGCAATAATATACAATATCGGAGTTATAAAAGTAATGATCGGTACTACATGCTTGAGCAGTTCAGTCTTCAGTTGACTTTAACACTGAAGTTTGAGATTCACTCCTGCGCTTCGTTAACGTCGTAACCATGTTTTGGAGGAGTTAAACGACTACCAAAGTTTACTATGTTGTTACACGTTTGTCGTTCACAGTACCTATTAGGTAATCACGTACAATAGTCTCTCTTAGGGTGTTCCAGAATTACATGGTCATATTTAACGGTGATGAAACAAAAAAAAAAAGATTTTCGACCTCAAAAAACGACCAAAAGGTTCCGAACAAATGACTTTTCAAGCAGTCTGCTGCAGTTGGTGACATTTTCTTAAGTCACTTTTTTTTTTTTTTTTTTTTTTTTAAACGTTTTTACTATGTTTGTAATGAGGTGTACAATAAAGTATATAAT
>NDFZ01003395.1:0-27642 GCA_002192655.3 Mamestra configurata
TTGATTTTTATTTTGACTCTATTGACTCTTGATTTTTATTTTGACTCTTATGATTTTTATTTTGACTCTTGATTTTGCATTGAAAAGCCTTATACAAGGTAACAGAAAACTAGTCGCATACTTTGTAACAATGTTAGATATTGAAGATTCAATAATGTTTATTATGTACCACACTAGCAACAGTTATCATCCGCGTTCGACTAGACGTGCTAAACATGGCTTGAAGTGACGCTAACGCAATTAGAACTGGTACGTATATACTGATTGGAATTCAAAAGGAAACTGTAGATGGTAATGTTGGTCGGGCAGAATAACCGCGTGAGTTTACTGGTAATACGCGAATAACACCAGATACTGTCAATAGGTCTGAGAATACTCTCGTCCCTTCAGCATTAAGACACACGGCACACGGAATTAGACCCAGAGCATTATTTTTTAACATACTTGTAAGTTTAGTATAAATATTACAAGNTGAATAACACCAGATACTGTCAATAGGTCTGAGAATACTCTCGTCCCTTCAGCATTAAGACACACACGGAACACGGAATTAGACCCAGAGCATTATTTTTTAACATACTTGTAAGTTTAGTATAAATATTACAAGATAGAAGGAATCCTCTATCCCTGTTTAGAAATGAAAAACTCCGTTGAGAAAGAATAGAATGTTTGGTGTAATGAACTTTCGAATAATGAAGTGGTAACAGACTAACTTGCTTTTTATTCACAACGATCCCTACGAACTATCTATGTACTTATTACTCTGGTAAACTGTGGCTCAGTGCCTTCTTTATAAGTCATGCAGTTATAAGTAAGATACCCACCAATCTCTCTCCAGAGAGCACTTCGAGCAACTTGATGAGTTGCTTGCCATCTCGCATGTCGACGTACAGGTCGCCGATACGGCACCCGACGCGTACCAAGTGAGAGTTCACCCATTTTTGAAAAGTTTTCTTCTGCACGCTTTCTCGTTCGTCTGTCAAGGAATAACATTTGTTAGTGCTATATGGCAACCAACACACTTCGCAATTTTTTGTAGGGGATAAAGATAAAATATGATGTGGGCCCAGAATCGTCCCTTGAGGAACTCCCTTAGAAGACTTACAGATAGAATGTAAGAATAAGACTGAAATTACATAATTTAGAAGCAAGGCCAAGAGCGGCCCTAGGGAACATTACCCTGAATGGGTTATCAAAGGATAGAAACTTATGTAACACAATTTCCCTATAAGACAGACCTGAAAACCAAAAGTAATGCACATAATAAACACTCATACAAATCAAAAGGAAAACGATAAAAACAAAGTAAAGAATGTTAACACATTAACCGCCAGTGGGGACGACCGCGCCGCGGCGACCAGATAGCTGGCTTCGCGGACCGAGTCTTCATATGTGGAGGATCCTGCCCGTCCGGGACCGCCGACGCCATCGTAATAACTCACACGACAATACTCCAAGAAGGTGTTGGGTTCGGAATATAATATGTGTAATTCGAGATATGGATCAAATTGCTATTCGCATGCTTCAGAGCGGAAAGTAGTCCTAGATGTGCAGGGTGTTGTTCTGCAGTATCAACGATTTTATTTTATATAAATATCTGCATCAACGCAAGGTGCGTCCCACGAAGCATCTATTACATAGGTCAGTGGCTTTTCCCTAAAAATTACATATTCCTCTCAGGCTTAACACTGGGCCAAACAATTTGATGATCGTCATGGAAACGCCTGATAGTTTATATCATTGGAAACGCCCGAAATGACTAAGTATTTATTTAACAAAATTATCTTTTCAATAAGAACATCGACACGCTAAGAAGAAGAGTAAGAACATATAATTAATGTAATCATTATCGTCAGCACAAAATCATAATAATATTTCACGCTACTGAGACACAAATAGAGTCATAAGGAAAATCACGTAGAAAACTCTGAATTTTACAGCATACCTAGTTATTAAAAAAAATTAGAAAAATGTGTTCGAAAAAAAAACTGTTATACCGTTGGGATTAAAAATCACCACCACCACTTATCTCATCCGATGAAGGAGAAAACGAAATCCAATATGGTGCAATCCAAAAGAGGCACAACACTGATAACACAACACTACAAACCTCTGAGTTCTAGCACGACCTTGTCATAATACACTTCTAAACCGGGCACTTCAATATCTACTCCTTTTTTTATCAGCTCATATCCCTCAGTGGATGTCATGTCGCCAGCGACGAGCGGCGACTGAACCAACGTAACAGGCAAAAGACCGAGAAGAATTAGAGCGACAAAATTCAACTACCAGTGGACAAGGATATTCGATACCAATGCGCCAGATGTCGACAACTCAGGGCAGGTTTTAACTTAATAGCACATTCACGTTACACTATTGATAGCGTTGCTACACATTTATGTTAACAACTGACACCGTATGACACATAATCAATTTTTTTTAAATATTGCCCAGGTTACGGCTAAAACGGTAAATTGTGATTGGTTCAACGAGAAGATTCGGTTGAAGTCACAGATAACACTTTTCATCAATCGATAAGCGTGAGGTATCGAAGACTTTCTGATAGTTCACTGAATGACATTTGGACATGGTTATTTTATTTTACAAGTTTTGACAATTCTGACCAATTGTTTGACACCCCGTTGTTATATAAGGAAAAACGGATGCTGCGGTTTGCGATGTCCGATAAGCCGCTGCATGGTGTTATGAAATACGCAACAATGCACGATACAACTTGAAAAAATAAATTACTAATACTGTGTCAAGGTTCCGACCACTGGGGTGTTATCTAAAACTAAAATAATCCCACATTTATAGATAAATCTATTTGCATCCATAGGTCATCGAACCTTTGGATAGTTTGAACAAATCAGTTGTTTTCTTATAGCATAGTTTTGTTTAATATGTTCATCATACAGACTTTATCGTAACGTTAGCCCTAGTTTCTGTTAACATATCATCGCAATCAGCTTAAATCTTATCGATAAGTGTACTGACATATATTCCAATAAGAACGTCTTGAAACTTGTAATTTATTTCTATATTACTAGATAAATAATTATCAACTTCACTTAACATATTCATGAAAAATGTCATCATTATTCAACCACTTATCGAACTCGAATGCAGAACCAAAGTCGTACGAAGAACAGAGGATATATCTACTCTTCAATAGAGCTGTTGTTAAAAACTTAAAGTGTCACCGCTTTTTCTTTCAAAATGTTACACGTAAGGAAAGAGTGGCAGTATGGGGGGCATGCTAAAAGCTGTGTAGACAAAAGGCTTCCCAAGTCACGTCAGCCGGAAGATTTCTACTGTTGAGTACAACACCTACGCAAAGCGATGGGGTGGATGAAAGCCACCCCTGCTATTCATAGACGGGACCACACAAAAAGGTTTGTTTTAGGGAAGTTTTTCACCTAGGTAAACGGTATTCGGTAATAAAGTCTTACGTATTGGAAAACGTTGGTTAAGGTCTCGCAATAGTATGGAATGCAGATAATTATAAACGGAGATGAAGCTGCCAATCAAGTGTATAATAATGTTGATTAGCCCGATCAAGCAGTAGGTGGAAATCCGTCATTATTTTTGAATCTTGGATAGAATTTGAACAATCTATGATTGAAATCAACAGTGCAAGGGAAGTAGACGTGAAAATGAATAAAGATCATCAGATCTGGAAGATCAAGACACTAGGCAAATATATTTTGTAGATTGTCCCAACCAGTAAATTATGTAGCTAGTAATAGATATCTCACCTGCTAACGCCTTAATGCGCGATCGTTCGAATAGCCTCGACGACGAATTGCCGCCATCGTACTCGAACTCGTCGATGATCTCCTGGCCGTGGCCGATGGACGGGTCCCAGCGGGACACCGATATGTCGGTCGTCATGGCGACCAACCTCTACCTCGCCGCCACGCTCAACTATCTGGAAAGAAGAGAAGACAAACGTTAGGAACTTGGTAAATCATTATGTTGAGAAGACAGGCAACATGACAACATTCATCCAATTGGCCGTCGCGTCTGTCAGTTATTTGAAAGGTTTGCGAATTCACAGACTCGTCTCAAGCGTCATTCGCTGGATGCTGAAGCGACCGTTAATTACCGTACGAGCCAAACTGGTTTTTGATAAAGTTGTGTCAGAGACGGGTAATATGTTACATATAAAATTTTATACGGGACCTTATTATGGAATAACTGAAATTGCAGGATTATTATGTCGAACCACCCTAAGCCAGTGACCGGAGACAATATCATCGGTGCGAGAGGGTTCGTTTTCCGGTCAGCAAACCGGCTACCTAGCGTTAACATTGACTTACATCCTTTTTGGCTCTGATCCAGCTATACCAAATAACACCTTATAAACTATCCGCGTACTTTACAGACTGGAGTGAGCTCAGTATTAATGTTTTAATTCCTGGCCTGTATTGAATGATCTTGTAAGTCGTCAATAACTTGGAAATAAACCAGTCAATCGTTGTTAGCAGATAAATCATATTATGTGATTCTGGCAGTGGTATAATATTTTACACAAGCAAAAACTTTGCGTGTATGTCTTCTAGAACAACTAACACAATAAAACGCTGTAGCTACCATGTGTACTTCAGACAAAAATGATGATCTTGATAACGACAACGAATACCAAATATAGACTAATGGACCTTGAATTGTGAGTCAGTCAGTATTTAAATAAAAGATGACCGTTTCAAGTTGGTTGCATAATAAAGTTATTCAAATGCAACCAGCTATACATTATATTCATTGATACAATTTAATGGGGATTGAAAATGACAGTCAAAATCTTATTCCGGTCCTTGAAAACATTGTTGTTCGCTTTCTAAGTCAAGGCATATCAAAATTTTGAAATAATTAATTATTTTAAGTTACCTTGAATTTTCCGAATAATAACCGTAAAAATAACCACCAATAGGAACACGATTTCACCAAAAACACCGCTTTACAAATTGCATAGGTACACAACACAATACAAAATAGACAGAGTGTTCTATAATATTTTTGTTATTTCAAATGACATCACGCTACCGGCCGGTGATAAGATTAGATAACCGCTTTCAAGACTAATAGCCACACCTAAGTGGCTGAACCAAGGCGATGTGCCATTTTATTTGAATTAGATCAAACAAACAAGCAGGTACATCTACAAGACGTCAAGTTTACCAGACAAGCTTAGATAATTGGCGGTATTACAGAGTATTACGTCCTAAACACAATGCGGTACTTAGACAGACGACAATAATTATAACATAGTGCAGCTAATGAAGAAGAGAGAATGAGAAGTTACTTCTCTTAGCACACACAAGTGCGAGGAATTTGCAACAGAACAGGTTTCGAAATTACAAGCGTTGACGTTATATAACAGGATCAATAATGTGAGATTACGTAACTTGTGACTCATTTACACTCCAACACGGAATCCGCACAATTCAGATTTCTTGTTTGTGATCATGAATAGCCTCATACACCAACTTTGTAAATTGTAGTTCATGGATGATATTACTCACTAAGGTTACAATTAGATGTTAACCTTGACAAATTGAAGATAATTTTAGCGCTTCTACTTTTTATTCGACATGATTGTTGATAGCGGGGTCCGAATAACGTAGATGTAACACGGCTGCGGTACAATGTTCAATGATCAAGAAATGTGGCATGAAATGAAGGCCGTTAACAAAAGTAATATCTGATAGCTATGAAAGGGTACCCATCAGACTGTCAAAAGTTTACAAGTAAAGCCGCCAAATGATTTGTTAACGATATATTTGGTAATATTGGTATAATTCAGTCGGGCAGTGAGGTTGACCTTCTCGCATAATGGCTCGGTTAACGAAGGTCCGTCGAGCTGACAGCCACAATAGAAATCTATGTCGTTGCTTGTATCCACATGAATAACGCACGCTCAGGCCTCTTCTGTTATCATGGCATGCTTATCATTCACAAGAGTATAATGAGCAAGGATATAATAATGCAAAATAAAATTTCCGTTTATATCAACGATTTGTTATTAATAAGCATATCCTCAAAGACTTTCATGAATGAATAAACTCGTAAAGTCGTAATTCATCGGGATTACCAACGACCCTGATGTTTATTGAACCTCTATTCTTGCCAGTGTCTAATCTAATTATTGTGGATTGATACAATGGATCTTTACATCAAGTTAAGTTCCCAACGAGGACAGCATTTGTGACAGACGACGCGACACTTCGATAAAACAAAGCCAACAATTCACACAAGTTTTTATTATAAACGCAACTGTGAATAAACAAAGGTATACAGACGTAATCTCATGTGAAATCAGTCAAGATTCTGGGACACGAACGAAAACACTAAAGTAAATACCTACGCGAAACTCTTATCACAATCACATCATCATTCTAAATTAGGCAGGCTATACTGAACTACCACAAAGTAAAATTCAGAACATGTCTTTGAATGCTGCAAAAAATATACTTACAACAGATGAGATATCAATGATATCTCATCTGTTGTAAGTATATTTACATTTACTTAATCGTGAATGCACGATTAAGTTATTTGCTTAGTCGAAAAAAGGCCTTTTAGAATTTACAAAACAACAGTTAATCTTAGTCGTTGATTTAAAACCGCAATTACTAAGCATAAAATAACACAGAATGCCTATCAAAATACAATAGCACCTTCAAGATTTCTGAGAAAAGACTGTAAAGTCCAGTTTTCCATTGGTACTATCAATAACAATATACCATTGCAACATAACTGCTTGGGGTTTCGCACTTTCCATCACGTAGCGGATCCGTCACGAAGTCCTATTTACATAATTAGCATTCTATTTATAACTAACACCCATTCTCATGACGCCATTTACCTACATACAGTTAATAAGGACGATTAGATGCGAAACATTTGCATCGAGGAGAGACGAAAAGAACAAGATAATGATATTCATGGAAAAGAGTGGGTGGTTGGCGATAGAGAACATCAAAGTTCTGCAGCTGGTTTAAAATTCATAAAATATTTTCCCCTCTTCATGTTTTCTCATCAACTTTAACGTTGGTCCTACAAAAGGCTCACTTGCTAATTTCGGCTTCTATTTTCAACGAATTATTTTTAATATGTGGCAATTTCAGGTTCATCATCTGAACTGTCGTCATGTTGGAAGCTGTCTATAGCAGTATTCTCATCGCCGATACGCTTTCGCCTTGTTCCATAAACATGTGTGTAGGATGCAATTTATCCATTGAATAATTCTATACTATACAAGCGGCAGATGAGTGTCACGCATGATTGACGAACGGTTATGATTGAATTCAAACGATCAATGTGGACGCTGTTACTCAGAAACCAGAATAGCTGAATGATATTTTGTCTGAATACTTGTTTTAAATCATTAGTGAGAGAGAATGAGAAAGAAAGAGTAAGACATTCACCAAATCCTTTTTGTACATTGATGATTTTATTCAAAGATTAAATAAAACTACTTCAAGTCCTATCAATAGTTTTAGCCGTAGATACAAAATAGTGTTGGTATCATTATATAAACTTAGATTAAGCGCTGGCACGAATCAAAGCAACAAAAGTCGAACAAAGCAAGTGTATCGAATAGGCAAGTCGCCGCGGTCGATGACCTCGGCCAGCAGACATGGCGTCGTCGATACACCATAGCACACCATAGCCTGCCATTACAGCCATGGAACAACGTTAACTGCGGCTATACAGTCACTGAGAAAATTATTTCATATTTTATTAGCGGTAAAACCAGACGAGTGAGACGTATAGAATCATCGTTACTAATTAAAAATCGAATGAACCACCAACATTACTCTAAAAGGCTGTGGTTAAAATAAACGATCCAGATCCCGACAACATTACAAAACAGCAATCACGGGTTTCAACGAATATATTACGCTATATTAGGTTAACCTTTGATATTCAGTCGTACCTCGACGATTTAGGGCGTTGTCTACCCTTGAACTCGTCTACACACCTAAACTATAGCGCGCTTATGAACCCAGCCTTAAAGGTCGCAATCAAAGCACGTTACGGCAAATTACTTAGGAATAGAGTGAACAGAGGACTTAAGTCATATTACTTTAGATTGGATTGCAACAGAGGGATTGGTTTACTAACGGCCGGTTTCAATAACGTATCTAACTTTAACCAACTGTCAAATTAGCTACAAACAGTAGCTGAAACGTCATGTTACAATGGCAAACACAGGTAAAGGTGACGTTTCGGCTACTGTTGGTAGCTAATTTGACAGTTGGTTAAAGGNACAAAGGCAAACACAGGTAAAGGTGACGTTTCGGCTACTGTTGGTAGCTAATTTGACAGTTGGTTAAAGGTAGATACGTTATTGAGATCGGCCGTAAATAAACGTCTTCAAAGGTAAAGATATTTTCGTTGATCTCTTATTCCGAGACCAGAACTGTTTATCAGTATTTAGAGACAAGTTTCGGCACAAAATGTCTGATTAAGGGTGCTGTCAAATCTCACGGCAGATGGTTACATCCCAAGCCCAAGTTTCGGTTTTACGGTTTTCCTCTTTCCGCATCAACTTTTGCAAAAATGATCATCAAGTCAAGTATTCTGTCGCGTTTCTTATCTTGAGTCATAAAGAGCGTGGTGAAATGGCGAGACACTAAGACAGTTACAAATAGCCCAGGTACTGGCATCGACCCTCCCCCAATGTTTACCGCGTCTGGTAAATGACTAGACAACACGCAATCTGCACTGCGAGGGGACACGCAGTGCTGTCATACATTCATAAGTGGACGAACCGCTTTGGGCGGCGGATATCCTAATTCCTGTGTCAGTTTCGAATAGCATGCTTAAAGAGTTCCATTAAATTGCAAGTCGTTTAAGAGCTGTTATGGATACCTATGGACAGGACACGGTCCTCAGTTGAATAAGAACAATAAAATGTGAATTACTAGATCAAAAAATATGTTAAAATGGGCATGCAAATTATGTCTTTTAGACACATTGTATTTCATGATATATCTTGTTTCAACATTCAACTAGAGTCAAGTAAAGTTTACGACGTAATTTGAAGTGGTATCAAATGGAGATTTTAATCATTGTCACTTTTACTGTATCAATTAGAAGCTCTCACCGTGTTGGTCGTCAATAAAATACGACGGTAAAATTCATAGCCGTCAGTTTACTAGCGGTTAAACTGTCTTGAAAAACATGGAGTAACGACAACCCCTAATAAATTAGCCAGTAACATCTTAGAAGTTACGACTTCCTCAAGTACTAACATAACATACAAAGTAAAAAGTACTGAAATGGCACGCAATTAACAAGTAGTTACGTACATGCTCGAGTTATGCTGTTTCACGTTTACTCTTATATTATGTAAAGCGTTGTAACAGCGAGAAAACCGTTAGTGCACTAGAAACAACTGGCTCAGCTAGTGTCTCTAGGAAACGTAGATTTATTTGATTTAATTTTATTTATTTTAGGAAAACTTACAGTTAAACAAATACAGTAACTAAAAGTTTAAACAAAATATGGCCAATTACAAGTTTCCACATGTATCACTTGAAACAAAAAATTGACAAAAAAAAAAAGAAATCTATAATATAACACAAAACAGAAAAAAAACCCAATAAAAGCTTGCTTGAACTATTTTCGCTCGAAAAAGCTACTACTCAATACTCGATGAATCTTGTATGCATATCATCGAGATATTTTTTAGGAATTTACTTGATGGAAACCTAACCGTAACTCTTGCCAAGATGCAAAATGAGGTGAATGATTTTCACGCATTTTTGTTGCTATTGGTGAATTAAATGATGGCTTCACGTATAGCCCAACGATTCAGCATAGGAACGCATCTTGGTAATACGTCAAGTTACAAAAAACAAATAGTTTATTTTACTTGACAAATTTGGGATGATGAAATAACAAGCTAGCTAAACCGAAAGAACCAAGTATGAGCAATCACACCATCAAAACACACACACAAATCACATCTCATTCATAATTATGTGCATTCATTTTCATTTCCCATTCTACAACCGCAGGAAGCGTTGCGATTTCTATCATTTCCATCCCGTTAAAATTAACATCTAACGTGGCTTTTATTTTGATGACAATAAAGTTTATTTTCAATCAGCTGGAAATTACTGTTCATTTTTATGTACGGATGTATTCACGGTCCGTCACAGTCACAGTAGGACGGTTGCGGATCGCGTACAACCTGCCACTTAGTGCTGCATTTCTAACCGCAGTCGACTCTTTTGTTTGTTTTTTTAATCAACCATCAGTTTTATTACAAAGTTTTATTAGCCTGTTTTTATTTGGCATTAGGCAGAAAAGGTACTGACTGTTATTTCAATTTTGACAGTCTCAAACAGCAGCGATTTGACGTAAGATGCCATAATGCTTGTAAAAACATGTTTAATATTAACACTTCTTAGATCAACAATCTCATAACGATAAATTATCAAAGTAAACAAGTAATGAAATAAAATCTGCAGTGGCACATTTTCCAGCTTCGGATGTGTGCTGACATCAGGACTGTGTCTAAATTTAGAGCCATTAACTCAGCAAAAGTGGATTCGAGATGAACTCAACTATTCGCCGAAACAAAAACACGTATGCGTGCGTATACGACGACGCTGACTACCAAAATGATATGAAGACACACATGTGTTCATGTTCCAGTCTGTGGACTGGGTGGTGTATCTCACGATATGTAGAATTTTATTGTATTGTAATTTCACATTCAGATGCCAGAAGGAACTCTCCGATAAAAGACTAAAAACGTTTTTTCGTTCCTTGAAAATTCAGGTGTGGCGATTTTCCTCAAAGGTAAACTAGGTCTTGATCATGCGGCCTGGAACCGGTAAAGCGGACGGACCAGCTAACAGGCACTTCCCATGCTGGTGGCGGTGCGCGGACGAATCCATTAACCCAAATATAGAACCGCGCCCGAAGCCGAGTCGCGTGAGTTACACTCACAACTCTGCTAACTAATGAATTATAAAAATTTATTCATATACCTACGTATTTTTGCGATCTAATTGTTAAGTAGCCAAAATTCAAAAAAAAATGCGAGACCCCCAAAATAAAAGCAGCTAAGTCCCTCTGACTTCTATAAATTTCTTGAGTGAAGAATGGACACACGGTGCGCGATGGTGTGCAGTGGGTAGCTATTTTCCTTGCAAGTTAACTTGTTTGCAACCCGTACTGCTTTTTAGGTAACGACATGTTTGTAAAGCGACAATATCCATAAGTGTCGCTGGTATTGAGCTCAGCTCAGCCAGCAAATATTTGAGTGTTTTTATTTTATCAAGTTAATTTTGAATGTATGGGTATGCGAAGTATATTTTTAAAACATAAGCCACGCTAGTAACGCTACGCCTGGCCGTTCACGACCTCACGGCTAATTAGTTGTCGTAATCAAAACGCTCCCTCATGTGAAAACGTTCCCCCTCTTACACGAACCACAACCGCATGTTCTAAATAATAAACAAAACCATCACTGACACGAAACATGACTAGGTACGCGGCAGAAACAAAAGGATATCCGGTCCACATCATCATAGTACCTGAACCAGATTCCAATAGTGAAATTTTTAATTGTTCATTAATCAGATTGCTAATTTGAGTGATGAAATAGGAAAAGTCTAAAAATAATGAACAAACATTTCGACTGTTGAAAAACATCCAAGTTGATGTTGAAGGGGAATAAGTCCAATCATCATAACATAATGCGTAGGTTATCGAAGGCCGGGTAAATAGGACACTAAGTATAGACCATTTCGTTAGGTACAAAAATCGATCACTCGGGACTGGGATGGCCCATGCAGGGGTGGCGAGTGGCGCGGCAATTCGCCCAAACGTCACTGACCGGACATTGGAAAGCACGTATCTGTAGATAGATTGGCTAAACGAAATTGCTGCTTATTTTTAGACTTCGCGTGTTTAGAAACTTTGGAGTTCGAATCGAGGGATCGGGGCCAATGATTTCAGAGTTTTATGCTCCGGTCATCATGTTTATGTTCAAAATAATGGAAAAAACGATTTGGACAACGCACAGATATCGCGTCAGCTATTCCAATTGATTTTAAACTTCATAAGTAGGCCAGCATTTACTTTATTAAGGGTCCAATCTTACAATTTGCTATGACAAAGTTTTGTCACTATTATGGTTGCACCATCACCTCTGGTAAGATAGGAGTCAATGAGAATAGAGCGTGGGAGTCGCCACTGAACTTTGTGGAGTAGGATGCGGCTCATTTGTCAGTTGCCAACCACGACTGTATTCTGTAATACCAACGTCATTTGGTTTCCAGGTCTCAGGGGCATTATAAACTTTTAGTACTTGCTATTTCGTACTTTATTTTGTGTGTTAAACGAATCATGTTGCCACACGACTTCCTGAAGGGCTTCATAACATACCTCTTAAATTACCTGTCAAATAATATGAACCCAATGATGACTTACAGTGCTTCTTTGTATCAAATGACAAGGTATGGTGCAATAGTTAAGTCTGATCAGCCTATACGATCACATGATCAAGAATGTAGATAGGTATAATCATGTCAATGAAATGTGCTGTAAACAGACCTAATTTGATACGTAAACCATTCGGTATTACTAACGCATCCGACGAGACTGACCGATATTACTTGCCATTGTTCTAAATAAACCTTTTGGCGTCAGACGTAAACAGTCATGCAGAACGAATCATGTTTAAATCGATGAGAATGTTTGACGGTCGAAATTATCTTTATTTCTGACGTGGGTAAGTATTATTGGCATTGAAGCAGTCCTAGATAAAATGATTCGCATAAATACGTGTTAAGTTTTGCAGGTCAATTTGGCTACAGTATACAATCATAGTCGGTAATGGTATGACATAAGCGTGGTGACGTCACCCCGGGCGTCGGCAACTACAGCGAAGGCCGGCTCTGTTGTTTGTGCGCGACCGACCGGTTTTATGGCAACACATGCACTGCACGCTACCATCTAATCTACCACTACGAAGTCTAATGTAACACGCGATACGTCTACAACACAATAAGTCAAAGCACTGTGAGAAAAGAAGCGGTTAGTGTGTGAGTTTGCTTACTAATTAAATGCGCTACTTCAAGGCTTGCTTAATTATGAACTCTATCATAATATTCTTAAGTTCTTTTATTTTCCATCTCTCTTTAAACAGGCTGTGCGCAATGTGCAGTTGCCACGCCTACATGCAAGAGGTTAGCCTCGGTGGTGCGATGACGCTATCGCCTATTTAGGTCAATATAACTCGCAGCGGCCATAAAAATTATAAACAGACGGAGAATCAGCAACTTGGATATTGTCTTGAGCTATTTTCTTTTTTTTTTTCGAGACAAATGGACATCACAGGAATTGAGGAGCTTCATTAAGGATATGCTGTTCATCCCATAAACAAATCTTCTGAAGAGGAAAACAGTTATTCATACACCGAATAAAAAGATGATCGTTGAAAATGCCTGAAATCTCATGTTTTGATACGTTGCCAAAACCCATACCTTTCTGCATTATTTATTGTTATAAATAATATTTATATGGAGGTACGTACAGGACTGCTAGTATAGTAAATTGGAAAGAAATCGGATCTGTAGCTGATTGTTGACCAATCAATATTAATTTAACAAATGGACAGTCGGGGATCAGTCGAACTTCGGGCAATCATGTAAGTATCGAGTTACGAGTAACTCTATCATCTGACGAAAATAACAAAGTGCTTGAGTGGACTGGATACAGATAGCCTAATCTCTTTCTATTGGCTTTTCTTTGTTTTGATTTATTTGTAAATTAATCTGACTCGTTTCTAAAACTCGTTACTTTTCACTGTTGCAACCAATTTCAGCTTCAATTGTTTCAGTACTTAGCGCTGTTTTCTGCACTCGCGTTTTTTCTAATTCAGTTTTTCCTTGATCTGCTTCTACTCTTACATTCTTTAACAGGTAACTTTCCCTTAACAGGCTCTTTATTCTAATTATATTTGATTTATCAATCTTTAAAACACCTTCTAGTAACGCTCAGGCTTTTCACTATCTGTAATCATCTCAGCTACATTTTTTCTGTCCTTTTTTTAGGATGGGAAATCATGAAATGACTCCTTCCGCTCTGCGTTGGAGCGGAAGAGAGTTACAGACTCTTAGTTTTAGAAGTACCCGGACGGGTTCCTCCAAATGCCCTTTGCGTTCCAGGGCCGCAGTGCCTCATTCGAACAAATTCCGCAAACCTGGCAGGCGCTGACCCTAGCGGGCCCCATCTATTATGCTGACGCGCGTGGAACACATCGCGCCGTCGACTCTGGTTCTTATCGGACAGGCGTCAGGGCAATTCCCGGCCACCGTAGGCGCGGGCGCCTACGGTGGTCGGGGTGTCTTCTTCTGTTGTGGCGGCTGGGGCGTGAGATTTGCCTCAACCTAACGCGGCCCACCTCCTCCTTCGCTAGCATTACTGCTTCACAAAAGGAGGTAACTGCTTCCCATGCATCCTCGCTCCGGACCATGGATTGAACCAGGGCCGGAAGCCGCCACCGCCACCGATCGCCTCGACGACGAGGACACGGCGGTGCTCAGCTCAAACAGGTCAGACCTCCACCGTATGCTCTGCCACGAGATCTTGCCGGAGCTCCGTCCGCCATGCTGCGATTTGCGAGATGCTCGTTCAATTGTTCGTTTGTCCAATTATTCATACGATAATTAGGACAAATTAATCCACTGTTCAGATTCTTGAGCAAGCATTGCAAACAGTCGCATCATTAGAATCAACGGCACTTATATCCATTCTGAGAAAAGAAAATAGGTAACCATTGTATGGTAGCCGTTCGTTCGTGTTAATAATGTACTATGAATTATTCACAAGCCATGACTTTGCAATGAAATTCTTTGTGCAAATGCACGTGAACACACTTTCCATAATATTCATATACCGGTAGAGAAATCTGTAGTCAATACACAACACCGTTTACAAACGTTCAAAGGAATTGCTCAATCTTGACACACACACAGCGTCCAAAAATATGAAGTGGCGAGAAATAGTTGAGGATGTGACAGCCAGTAATAAAAATGATTTTATCTTTTGGTTGTCGAAATTATTAACGATGTGTAAGCCACAGTGCCGTTATACTTTGTGTTATTAAGATCTCTTGATGACCTCATTGTAGATGGCAACTCTTGTTTTATGTCTTCAAGATGTTATCCCTTCACTGCAACTTGCAGTCTTAACAATTGATCAAACTTGACCTAAATAATAAATTGAGCTTTATGGACTCCATCCTCTTCTAGACCCTTATCAACTACGTTCTTCAACTGAGCTCGTCAATCAATATTTTCTTTAAAATATGGTAGAAAAATGTTTTTAGAAGATAGTATCAATGTGGGTCAAGCTCGTGTCGACGCTTGCAATTCTGAGAAGGGAGTTGAAAGCTGTGAGCAATGAGTACTCCCATTGTCTCAGTAAAATAAAGCTTGCATTCATAACTGCGAGTTCTCTTATCTATGTAAAACACTGGCCTCGGACCGAAATTTAAAATGGAAATAGTGTTGATGAGCGATGCAACGCAGAATAATTGATGTTAAAACAACACACTGCACCATAAAACATTTTAAACGCAACCGTTAACATGGAGATTAATTACTGACTTCAGTTTCACAGCATGCCGAATGTAAATTTCTTATCTAACCTTGACTTTGTGAATATTTTCTGAACAAACAACAGCAACCTACGTCACATTGGTAAAAGGTTCAAGCGTTTGTGAATTTTTATTTCCTCCTGGAGATATCTAGTTACGTTTNTCCATTGTCTCAGTAAAATAAAGCTTGCATTCATAACTGCGAGTTCTCTATCTATGTAAAACACTGGCCTCGGACCGAAATTTAAAATGGAAATGGTGTTGATGAGCGATGCAACGCAGAATAATTGACGTTAAAACAACACACTGCACCATAAAACATTTTAAACGCAACCGTAAATATGGAGATTAATTACTGACTTCAGTTTCACAGCATGCCGAATGTAAATTTCTTATCTAACCTTGACTTTGTGAATATTTTCTGAACAAACAACACCAACCTACGTCAAGTACTTACATTGGTAAAAGGTTCAAGCGTTTGTGAATTTTTATTTCCTCCTGGAGATATCTAGTTACGTTTTTCATATCAAAAAACGGCACATCACAGTCCATTCATGACGATGTTATAATGTATCTGAAGAGCAGGACTTGGTTAACAATCCGATTTGATTGCTTCAAATTGAGGTTTAACAACCGACAGATTGTTCCGGTGAATCAATGTACTCTAATTTACATGACATTTCGATGTTTTTTTTATGCATGAACAACATGCACAGTTGCATTACATAACCAAATATTAGTAACGTAACGATTTTCTTATAAAATTTGTTGATTAAATTGTAATCGGCTTTTCATTGTAACCGAAGTACAAAAAGGTGGCAAAAGGCATAGAAAACTTTCAAGCAGCAGTAACACTTTAGACACTTTCTGTTCTTACTGCAAGGGACATACATGCCGATGTACAGATAACGGTATTACCGATAACGATACTAGTAACTGCCGCGGAAATATAGGAGTAATAATGGGACAACGTTATTATTGGCAGTAATAATAAACTGAAATTAGAAACCTACCAAGTTAATGTACAGAACAGATTGGCAAGCCGTCAACTGAGTATACTTTAACCGGTTTCGCCGGTAAGATTTGAAGTACCCATATCTGATTTGAATCGCCAACTGTAAAATAACATTTCTATGAGCTTTTTCTTCCGTACTATCACCAGCTAGACTAACTTTTACATTTAGCTGTCTACTGCGGTTTAAACGAGCATCGATTTATTGAACAAGGCAAGCGCAAAATCTATTGGGATTATATGTAAATCTTCAGTTTAGTAACCTCTTGATTCTTAAACAGGAACAGATAACCTGATTGCAAAACAAAGGGAAAATTATTGAAATAAACTTGTCGGTGGATAAGTTTACGCAGCTCTTTGGGTAGCACATGCAACACATACGCGTACTAGCGTTATGTGTACGTATGTTCAGAAAGCGGTTGTTACGTGAGTCGGCGAGTGCAAGACATGGACTGGATTCGAGGTCGACGACCCCAGTAGAGCGGGACTCAGGACTCTACTGCCGGAATATTAATCGCGATTTTCAATTGCTTGAATGTCTTACTTTGAAAATAATAAAAAGATGGAGTTCTTTATTAATGTTTGCTGAATCATCAGATATTAATTAAGATGTAGCATACTTAATTAAACTCGACATTTAATGACACGATGTGATAGATTTGGCAAAATAAGATCAAAATATTCAGCCCGATGACATACGATACAGAAATGTACAAGAAATGAAGTAGTAACACGTCAAATTCTTCGGCAGTAATAAACTTCAAAGCGAGTCGAATAAAATAATAAACACAGAAGCAAGCACAATGGTGAACTGTTGACAGAAAGAATAGAAAGCTAGTGGAAGCGTGCCCCTTTTGTTAGTAGTATTAACGCCTTTTGGTACTCAAGCGTGAAAGGGCCTCGGCCGTTTGTAATTTCGGTTGAGATGCAATCAAATGTGAAGGGACGGGATTTTTTTTTTAAATTTTGGTATCGCACGTTTCGAAAACCAAGTTTAGTAATCTTCTGCTGAGGACAACACTTGGCAACCTACTAGAGAAATACAAGCTATAGAATTAAAGACTCAACTGTTGTATTTGAAGGATTCGTATTTCTACAATTAGCTTAAAATATTAGCATTTACTTAATTTTAAGCAATTTCGCATGTGGTATATAAAGCATATTTTGCCTCGAAGTTTAATTTAAGTTTAGTAAGATATACACGCCGTTCTTGTCCTAAAATCAAAGGGGAAATACCGGATAGTATAAATCATACCACTCCTTGAAAATGATTCAAGTGCAGCGTTCTCTAAGCTACAAAAATATGAATTGCTCATCGATTGTAAAGTATTTCGTAAGTAGCATTCGCCGATTAACGGATACCTTTGTCCAGTAGTTCACGACTCGATTCTGTACGTAGTGGCCATAACTCTCTAAATATAGATTTCTATAAAAAGTGCTGTTGGATTCCTCAGAAGCCGTAGCTTTATGTTCGGGAAACGTTCTGAAGGTATAACTCTCATTTATTGTGATCATAACTCAGATCGATGATGTCTTCTGATTTTTAAAACGCATTTAATGACTGACATTATTAATGACTCACATATTTCTGTCACGTTCAAGGTTTATTATGTCATCAGAAGCTAAGACGTACCTGTAAACAAATTGAAGACTTAATTATAGCTTAGAATTGTTACAGGTAGTTGACGTTTTAAATCAAATTTAATAATAAATTAGTAAACCAACTTTGGCAAGGTGGTTTTTAACTTTTTAGTCATCAACGATATAATGACTCTATACGATTCTATTGTCGATCAATTACTTCTTAATTTGTAACGCTATTTATAACATGTCCGAATAATTCGTTCAACCATTATGTCACTAAGATGGTACGCTTTTGGGTCAATTGAAAGGTCAAAACCGACTGGGGGAGATAACTGTATGCGCCACTAGAGAGATAAAACAAACGAAATAAAAGAACATACATCTCTTTATCCTTGAGAACCGGTAAAGCACTCTTGCGCAATTTAATTGCATAAAAGGTCAAATTATTAAAAATTGAACCGAAAACTGCAACTCGGATCAAGCAATTTTGCCAGATATAAGTCAAGATAAACATGAACGTCAACAGTTTATCATTACTGTACTTATGCTAATCACATCTACGTAGGATTTGCTTTTTATAAAGTGTGCGAAGGAAATTACATTTTGCGGCGAAGTGACCGATCATCGTGCAAATTTAGATGTCCGCCGCCCACAAGTCGGACCAAACATCAATAAGCTATGACGAAAAATTCGGAGTAAAAAGTGAACTTAAAAATGCGTCGACGAATGGTCACTGAATATAAGCAGGTCGACGATGACCTCACCTGTTTTTTTTTGTCATTAGCAGATGTAAAGTAGGCAGTCAATGGCGCTCATTTCTGTATAATCATGGCGAGCATTCCTCGTCTAATGAGTCATTGAGGGGTCTCTGAAAAAACTATGTTTTTGTATCGCTTCATAACAGAAGGGCGTGGCATAATCTCAAGTATTTTTATCATATTCTTTTACAAGTTCTTAAAATACTTCTCCAGAAATGTTCAACCAAACGTTTGAGTTAGCAATGACATCATAACAAACACGATAAATTAATGTTCTAATGTATGATATCATACGATGTAACATTTTGACCGCTACAGTGCTAGGTTTTATCTTTTAAGGCTTTATTCAAGGACTATATCAAGAATATTTGGAAAAGTGACATAAGATACGGAAATTCAGCTGAAAATTGGACACACCTTAGCAAAACACGAGCAACAACGTCACAGCGTAATGTTCAAATCCTTGCCAAAAGATATAAATCAAGCAGGTAAACGATCAAAAATACTTTTATAATTATATACATTATAATCCTAAACATTTACCGATACCTATCGGACAGTGGATTCAGTACGTCTGCGCGAGTGACCTCGATGACGGCAGGGGGCGGGGCGCAACCGCTCTGCAAATAACGACAGATTTCTGAACGCACCCGGTGAATTCCGTCTGGAATCTCCGTCTAGATAAAAAGACATCCAAGTCTCTAATACATGCTTCAAAGCACAGGTCACGAGGTTGAACGTTGAAGACTGTGTGAGATACTTATTGCAGCAGTCAGTTACTAGGGGTCCCTAGACGGACTGGGAAATTAATTAGGTCAAGACATTTTAATGCTAGGATGTTAGCAATCTTGTCTAGTGGTTTAAGGCTCGAATACAGTTTCTTTTTCTGCCTTAACAGGTAAAAGCATTAACTGTTTCTGATAGTTTTTTCCAAGTTGTGTAAATATTCAGAACAGGTCGGCCTGTTCCGGCTATGTAACACTTGATTTTATTTCAGAAGCACAAGAAATGTTCGTAATCAAACATTAATTTCTTGCAGAAGAAATTGTTATCGGTCATCGATATCTTTTCGGGTTACCTATAAAAACAAAACACAGGGCAATGTTTGTAGATTAAGGTGCCAAATGTCTGCATCAAGTAATGGAACAAAACAGTGCAAAAGATTTTAATCAATACCTATCCTAAAAAACACGGCAAAGTGACATCACTACATAAACCTCACTATTGATCTTCCAACAAATAACACTGACACTAAACACCGGAAACCTGTAACCCTTAATAGAACGGTGGCCTCATTCATTAAAATTTGCAAATACACATACCAATAGCTAGCGAGGACTATCTCATCTCCGTACGATATCCAAACGTTTAAATCCACCACAACACTGAGGTTCTATAAAATTCTAAAGGTACGAACACACGAGCACGGAACTTGGGGAACGGCACAGCACACAAGCGCGTCGCGACTCCAACTCGACAGAGTGAGCTGTGGGCCGGAATATCGATCCAACTCCTGGCGCCGGCGGGCCGCATATCCCTAGTGCACGCACGCCCCTCCCCGCAGCTTACCACCCCTGTGTAATACACCCTTTATAACGGGGAATCCAATACATTATATTGATAAATTCGTTCGAGTAGTTAGAACTTTGATCTGCAATGAACCTTGTTGTTATAATGAAAACATTAAACCTCGCCAGATCTCAAAAGATCTGGCGAGGTTTAATGTTTTCATTATAAACGTTCGTCCAAAAGGATCAAAATCCTTTTGGACGAACGTAGAATATTTTCTTATTTTACCCACATTTTATGGTTGTACAGACGACATTTTGGGAAAATCTGTGTTAAGAAGATGGGAACACTGGCTCCCCCTCCCACCGCCAGAGTGGCAGACCGACCTTGTGGGACGCGCCACGCAAACCCCGTTACCCCCTGAAGTTGCCGACACAGGAAATTTCTTCTTTTATAGAAATTAAGGGATGGATTTGTCACCGAGGACAATGGTGATTAAGTGAGGGTGAAAGAAGAAATCCTTGTACTTGAATCGTCTTGTTTGAATCATTCCATTTTTGGAAATGGGGGACATTGACATGCCACAGATTTTTTCGGGGCACGACGATATGTGTCAAGATAATATTTTGGTTGGAAGATATTTTTTCGTCTGTGAAATCGTGGGAGTATTTGAATACATGTCATGAAAAGATGTTTGAAAATAAATGAGTTTAGATAAACACTGCTCGAATTTAAAATCATATTTTAAGTTTTCGGGTTCACTTAAACATTGGTACCTTTTTAATGCTTCCTTTGGAGATCATTTTTGCCTCACGCCACCGTAATTTTTTATTTGAGATGGGTTTGCTCTTGACTCTTGTCTAGGTCATAGATGACATAGGCAAAGTCAACGATGGAGCTAGCTTACCCAGAAGAAGCCTGTTCACTCTAATTTTGAAGAGATTAGGGTTGTATGCGTTCGGTACGCACAGACGCAGGCAGAGAGTTCCATACATTTACTGTGCGCATTACTAAAGACGTTTGGAAACGTTTAGTGCGAATTGGTGGAATAGCAACAAGGTAGGAATGTTAAATTGCAGTGCGTGCCGGTGCCGTGCCGTGGGGGCCGGTGGGATGAGGTCGTGTAGTACCTGGACACTCTCCCCGAAGTATCTGTAGAAGACCGACCAAGAAGAAGAGCAAGCAGGCAACCTTGCGGCGATGAGCCAAGCTGTGAAGCTTGGCATCTACCAGTGTTACGTCGCCAATGCGCCTCTTAGCTCTGCGTTCCACCGAGTCAAGCGCGCCAAAGGTGGCTGCAATACTCTATGCAGGATCGGACTTGTACTTTGTAAAGAGTTTAAAGCTGTCCAGGCGTGAAGTATCGCTTCACTCTATTTAGGATGCCCAGCTTTTTGGCCGCAGTTTGGGCTTTGTGCTCAATGGTGGTGCCGAAGTTGAGACTGGGTATCAACTCCATGCTAGAGCCGATCAGTTATAGGAACAGATGTACCCCGAAAAGTAGGAGTTAGGTCGAAACGACTCCTTTTTGTGGTAAAAAGACACGCACATCACCTCACTGGGAGACAAGGCTTAAGGTCAAATTTGTCCGCTCTATCATGGCCTCTCTCAAGGAACGAACTTCTTCCCTGCTCGTTTTTGGCCTGGACAAGGTATACGTCTGAAACCGAATTGTCATCTGCGTACCCAACAATACCAGGAAGTAGGTCATTGATGTGCAGCAGGAGTTGCAGAGAGTACAGACTTCTGAGGAACTCTGGCATCAATAGCCATGAGAGCAGCCGTCAACGACCGTTCACTACGTCTGATATCCAACTACAAAATTAGCTGGGATGCCATAAGCAGGAAGCTTGCTGAGTAGACTTGCGTGCCAGACCCTGTCAAAGGCCTTTGAGATATCAAGCGATACAGCAAGTGCTTCGCCGTGTTTCTCTATGGCTTCGTCCCAGCAGTGCGTGACATACACAAGATCGCCAGTTCACCGTCCCCGGCGAAAGCCATATTAACTGTCACTGAGGAGATCATTGTCTTCAAGGTAACAGCAACTTACGGTTCAGTACCCTTTCCATAACCTTGCACAGAATGGAGGTAATGGCGATCGGTCGGTAATTAGCTTGGTCTGCACTGTCGCCCTTTTTTGGCACAGGTTGTACATTCGCAAGCTTCCAGAATTTTGGCACCGTTCTTTTTTTAAGAGAAAAGCGGTGCAAGCGTGTCAACACAGGAGACAGTACAGGCGCACACTGCCTCAACACTCACTAGAATGCCGTCAGTCCCGCTGGCCTTGTTCACGTCTAGACTGCACAATATACTCTTCGGACCTCTTTAATGTGAACTGCGATCTCCGGCATGGACGAGTCACAACGAGTTACAATTGGTGGTTGCTTGGAGCCAGCGTCCAGACGTGAATTACTAGCAAAGAAAGATACAAATAAATTTGCTTTCTCACTTGCAGAGTGAGCCAGCGAACCATCAGGTTGCAGCATTGGTGGTAAATTGGGCCGACAAAAATTCGTTTCAACCACTGTTTACTACCCGAAGGGTGCGATGCTACTTTGGCCCGAACTTTTGTTTTAAAAAGTTTTTATTTAACTTGCAATAGGTATATGTATGTCTGTATGTTTGTTGATTCAGATCAAATCTTGTAAGCTGAATGAGCACAAGTTCCTCTTACCCTACAGAGTTGAAATTTTAAATGCTGGTTCAGTTTCACCGACAATGAATTTCTATGTTAATTATGACCTGATTTTCCATCTAGATTGGATTCAGATGAACCAACTCCTCAAAGGTCAACGGTATCGACACAAAATTTTATAGCACGTTCTAAAATCAACCATGACTTGGCTGCTGCGTCTAGGCTTGCTTCCATATGCGAGATTTCAGCGGTCAATAAAACAGACGAAATTTTATTTCAACATTCAATTATAATAGGCCATTCTAAAGTCCACCATGACTTGGCTGTTGCGTCTAGGTTCATTTGACTGACAAGAAGTTACGGGGCGTCTGGTTAGAAGAATATAGATCTCAGATTGCTGCCGCCCTGGGTAGGTGAAAGGACAGGGGTAGGTGAAATTCTAATGCTAAAAAGTACAAAAAAAAATATAAGCAAAAAAAAACTTTTTAAAACAAGCTATTAATGAACTTTATTTTGTATATTTTTTTCTCTCTTTTGTACCTGCTTTTAATTTTATTCTCTCCACTATCACGAATTTGAGAAAAACTCGATAAGATATAATTTTATAATAAGAAAGTAGGTAATTAGTTACTTTGTTAATTTCGAGAAGTAATATCAAATGACTTTTACATTGAAAACAGCGATATATAAGTATCTCACAACTGCATAAACGATGCGAATAGCATTGTAACATTTGTGATACAATATTATTATGACTCGCGAGACGTGACTTTACTGAAAACTGTGGGAGGCACGTCTTATATGAAAACATGGATAAGTATCTGAAATTGGATTAGGTGCTGCTGTTGGCGAAACTAGATCTATCTTCGATATTTCCGAAACTCTTCAGACAGACGGCTTGTTGTTTCCAGGCCATGCCTGGCTTTGCCGGAATCAGAATAGATTTTATCGACAATTTATAAAGATCTGATTTACGTGCCTCTAGAAGTAAATGGAATTAACCTTTTCCCGGCTTTATTGGTTTCGGCGTCAAGTCTAAGCGGACGGAGCTGAATATCAGTATTTTCCATAGAGCGACTGCCTATTTAACTAAGGCAACACAGTACCTTTTAGTCCATCAAAGATCCTCAAATGACATCCGGCTAAACATCCTAACCAAGACAAGTGTGCATCGCTTCCAAACTATGTTGGATCGGCAGTGCATCGGGGGATAGGTTGGGCACCCAGACAGACTGCGGCAAGTGCAGCCTTTAAACATGATCGACCGACCAGTCGACTGTCCAGTCCCAAGTCCCAGAAACGTGTAAAAGGATACAGATTTAGATTACAAGAAGACGGACTTGGAGAGTCTATCGCCACTCGAATCAGTTTCCGCCGCCGAAATCTGCAAGCACTTCAGTAGCGGCCCAGCCAAAGGTGCAACCACCTTTGGTTTTGATCAGAAAATATCTGACATGCCAGGCCATGGCCAAATATCAGGCCAGGGTAGAGGATATCCATGTGTTTTTTTGGAAGACAGATTGGTTTGATACAAAGTTTAAAGATCCTCCCTGTTTTACATTTGAACCATCACAAGCAGAAAATTCCATGCAGTACATAAATGCGTATTACACTAAGCATATGGCTGCAAGGACAGACATTTCCCAAGCACAACAGATGTATGCGGCTATCAGTTGATTGTTTATCAAAGATGTTACATTACATTCCGTATTCCACATTGAATGAATTACCAACATTATTATTTCACTAAGATCTCTTAGTTTGTTTTGAAATAAATTATTAGTTAAACGAAAATTACTTTCATGTTTGTGGCTTTGGTATTATTAAAGCCACAAATTACTTATTAATTAATTTCTAACATACATTAACACCAAAACAGAAAACAGATGTTGGTGTAATCATTACCAATACATTATCAACTATCAACCAACACTCCAAAACAAAATTTTGGAATGCATTATCAGTTAGATATTGCAGTCTGACACAGAGAATAAAAGTCCTTACTATGCAGCTGGCTTTGGAGATCAAAGTTCTGTTGAATCACACACAGCTAGAGGCAATTTGCTCCCTTCACAGGGCACATCATTCCTCATTCCTGTGTGTTCTCTTACAAAATATTCTCTTGGCAGTAAAAATGCTGTTTGGTTAATCTTGGTCCTTTTTGTCAGATGATGAGCAATGCATTACAATGTAATGTTTACTTAGTAAACACCTATAATTGCTCTGTACGGCTGACCTTGAAGGATCAGACAATTGTTGCTCAAGTAATTTTGCTTACAAATTTACAATCTATGAGCAAACACTGACAGATAATTATGGTTTTTATAATAGTAGGTATGACTTTACAGTCTTATATCTTAACTTCAGGAGGAAAAAATTGCTTATTTAGTGTAAAAACAATTTTGCAAAAATTATAGTTGCAAATAGTTAATTTTACATATTAAGTACATGAAATGCCTTTGAATTAAAAAAAACAAATTAAATCAAATTTTCACATAGGTATAGTAAAGTCAAACCCATATTATCACTATTATTAATTTTAATCTCTCTTCATGGTTAGTGTGGTTTCAAATTATTTTAATTAACTAATAAGTGTTTTAATGTTCACTATTTAAGAGTATTGATTGTTGTAATTAATAGGTATGTAGCTAGTGTAGCTACCTAATAAAAACTGAGTGGTTGTGTCAAAGATAGAAATTTGGCTAGAAAGGAGGGTTGAATTTGACCATTTCTGACCATTTGGTGAATTTGCATGGAAGAAGAAGTCATGAATTCTGCCAGAGACAGTGTATGTGGGTCTTTAAGTCAAGAGTGAATAGGTTACTCCTAGGCAAGCATGCTCTATCGTCAACGACATCATTGCTTTCCATCAGGTGAGATTGAGGTCAAATGAAAGCTAATAAATATTTTAAAAATGGGACATGAGCAATACTATATTAACATATTAACCTCACACAAATGCATAATCAAGGGAGCAGTACTCAATAGGTAATATTTCAATGCTTAGTAACACATAAAGTCACGCCCCACTTGCATTGCCACACTGATAACATAATGGCTGAGCAAGATAAATAATTACTTGTACACTTCACCTGTTTACTAACCATAGCTTAAATAACTCTTATGTAAGAAGTAATATATTCATTTATTACTATTTTTAGTAATATGTTTTAAAGATGCGACTTTGAAGCTTGTACACGTGGGGTGTACAAGCTTCAAAGTTCTTCAAAGGGTGGGCACAGTAAGTGTTAGTTGAATAATTTGGAGGAAGTCTTGCCAAGCTCTGAAACAGTTAGTATACACAAGCGAAAAGTACTACTAGAAGTTATTAATAGAAATGATTGGTATAGATGCTTATGATAAGTACTTGCTTGGCTGTTTGAGTCAGCAATACTTTTGAGATATCTGGAGACCTTTGCCTAGCTACAGGTCATATAGATTATAAGAAAACCATAATAGATTTGTGATCAATAAAAAGTGTAGTAGGGTAGGTTTTTCATCCTAGTGTGTAATGGTCAACTGCTCAAAGCCAAAAACTGGTAATTTCAGCCTCTTTCATGTTCAGCAATTAGGCCACCAAGAAATACCTTCTTCCTTGGTGGGAAATATGTCATGTGTGTGGGGTTTTTTATTCTACTTCGTTAAGATGTGGATCATTAATTAGGTGAATGATGCTATGAAAAGGAAAGTAACCTGGGTTAAAAAAATATGATTTTATTTAGTCCGTCAGTTAGATTATCGAAAAATATTGCAAACATATTTTTTATTTAAAAAATTACAAAGATAAAACCAAATCAAAGATAAGGATGGGGGGAGAAAGGGGCTAGCATCATCACTTTCCAGTAATAAGTGTACTGGTAAGTGATGTCACATGAGTTTTCAAGGCACTGTATTGTCTTCATTTCTTTTTGACGTGACTAAAGAAAAAATGTGTGTAATATTTTTTTGAAATCTATCTGACGGACTAATTATATTTTTTTTAGTCAAATACCCTATTGTTGTGCAACTTATGAAATTAATAAAAATATGAAATGTGGTATTACAAATACCAGGAGGCCTTATCCACCCCTTATGATTTTTCAACCTTTTGATGCTTCCTGGAGTTTATGCTGGGCACATCAGTTCAAAAAAATATCCCTTATTAAAAGAAATAACTAAATACAACTATCTACCTATTCAATATAATTTTTGATAAGATATTTAGGCACTTTTGGAACATTTAATTCTTTGAGATAAAAGGTTGATAATATTCTTTATCTTCCAAAAAGAAAAGTCATGAATATTCTACCTCGGATGAAAAGGAAAAAAAAGTATTAAGCAGGTACCTACCTGTCTTTAAAAAACTTGGTTAGAGGCTTGTCTTCGATGTTTAGTGCAGTTTACATTTATTTACCCTAAAGAATTCAACAAAATACACCCTACCTATATTTAGAGTAAAACAATTTATTATTTTGGCATTTCACATTTACTTGAGGCAGCTCTAATATTTGAACAAGTCTTCCAAGTACCTCAG
>NDFZ01003396.1:0-27671 GCA_002192655.3 Mamestra configurata
TGCAGTTCTGGTGGTATTATAAAATAGTCTTTCTCCCATTGAAATGTTTGATAGAAACGAGTAGATGTAGGCACGCTCAGACAGAGCTTATACAATAATAAATCAGACAGACCTTATATATCCAAGAGGAATCTTGAATCAGCTCCTTCTTTTTTTTTATGGATGGGAAATCATCAAATGACTTCTTCCGCTCTGGGTGGAGCGGAAGGGCGTGTCAGACTCTTACTGACTAAAACCCATCCGTGTTCCTTCTAAAGCCCTTTGCGTTCCAGGGCCGCGGTGACTCTTTCGAACAAATTCCGCAACCATCAGCTCCTTCTAGGAGCAGATAAAATTAAATGCTGACTTAAAATGCATCCAATGCGCCTCCCTCCCTTCTAGTCCTACTTTTAATTCTCTCATTATATCATAATCTAGTTGAAATGTATTTGTGTTAGAGTAGATATTGTACAGTTAATATTGGGTTTAGGGCTTGCCTTCTTCTATGAAACGCGTTGCACCAAGCATTTGTTACTAACGCACTTTAATAAATATACGTTTTCTACTGTTTATACGTGTTCATTACTAAAGCGGATCTAACGTTATTGCAGAACTACTTACATTTAATTATAGTAAGAAAGGATCATAGGCATACAAAAAATGTATGCATGAAAATGGTGAAATATAACAAATTTTATGTTTTAATCTGTGACTAGCTTAATAAATTGTGACCATAAAAGTATTTAAAAATGATAAGATTATAATAATAATATTGAATGACGAAAATATTTATAATAATTGTGAATTTATTAATAAGTGAGAGGAGTAACTGTTATTAATTTGTAAATAGACTTCATCACACAATTTTAATGAATGTATCGAATTCGTTACCAAAAATATTTTAGGATGGAAAAATTAAGAGATTTAATACATAGAATTTTGATGAAATAAAACGTGGTCATTTTCATAACAAGCTTCTATTCTATAGTTTATAAAAAAATCTAAACTGAAATTTAATTTTTTTTTTTTTTGGGAAAGTATAAACCTACTTCATGTAAGATAATAATATTATGTAAAACTGTCTATTTTTAATACTTACCTTTTTATGTGGAGAATTTTGTTTTTCTGAAGTCACCTTCTAAACGCGCCATTGTATTGCTAATGTCATAATGTTGCTAGCTTGTGACCTTTTGTGACGTGCCGATTACCTGTGGGGACTGGTGACGTCAGAGAAAGAACTTTCTCGTGTAACCTGTGAACCTATTGTCTATATCTATTAAGTGTTATATTTCCTGTTGTTGACTAAGTGTAACGACGAGTATGTATGCAACTGTACGGTTAATATGAAATAAACTAGTACATGTATTTTATATTTGGTATTTTTATTTATACATTTATCAAACATATTTACTTTCACATGATATTATATTATTTTTTATGTGTGTTCAGCGTCACACAAGCTCACTTCACGGGTTTAGGTAAATGAAACACGAATATTATTCGGATAATTTCTATTCTTTAAGTCAGTACAATAATAAATTTGACAACAGTTTTAACACCTCTATAAAAGGAGGCTTCAAAGGTGTAAAAGCTGTTTATTAATTAACTATTAATTTAATTATAATCATTCCCAAACCAATCATGTCTGTTAAAATACTGAAATTTTAAATTTTGGCACACATAGCACATTTTTTTATAAATTTTAGAATACGCGATAAAAATGTTATATCCGTGGCCACAAATCACTCCTATTGGATTATCTTGGTGTCTTGTTGTCCGTATTACATTACAATGACATTAAAGTAAACGACAAGATATCGTAACGTAAAATAATCTATAATAATTATATAATATGTATACATTAACCATCGCTGATTACCCACACTACAACTTTCAAAGCATCCGGTATCACAGCACTCACTATATTAGTTTCCCATCCCTTACAAGCTATGTAACAAAACAATGTACATAAAATATATCTTAAAACTATTATGAACATTAGGTATGAAGAATCTGAAATAATTCTTTCAAGCCTCTTTAATTCGTTCAAGAATTGGAATGGATATTTATCGTCTCCATCTAGACATAATTGGTTTATAAAATATTAAAAAACCAACCGACGAAAAAGAGGATTGTAAGAGTCACAAAGAGTTTATTGTATGTGGTACACATTGTAGGTCGCGGTGATCTAGTAAATTGGGTCAGACCGGATTTTTATCAACGTTACTTTTATATGCAGTTAGTACCCATAAGAAATATTAAACATACTATATTTTATTATCGTTTGATTAGTCTTGGACATTTATAACAACACATACAGACATATACTTAATAAATAATATAAATACTTCATATTATATAAAATTAAAAATACATGCGTGCTTTTTACCTAAATGCATTCGACTGTAGTTACAAGTATCATACAGAAAAGGAACTTTCGTTAGAATAATCTTAGTTTTCAATGACCACAGAAATTATATATTCGAACCGCGCGCCGTAAAAATAGTTTTGCATTGTCCGTTTCGATGTTTTAAAAAGTAAATAAATTGATCAAATAATTATAGTAGAATATTAAGATTTGTCATCTGTTTTACCGTGTCCGCTGACGTCCGTCCTAATTCTACCTTAGATTAAAACACCCTGTGAAACTTCATTACTTTTTTCCAGTAAGTAGGTAAGCATGTCTTCTTTCTGTCAGTTAACAAACGGAATAAAATATAAATAGTACTAATCCGTGTAGAGTGGCCTTTCAAGATTCGTTTTTATCGATGTTATATGATCAGAGAGTAAATTAAAAGCATTTAATCAATAATTAATTCTAATTAGGTACTAAATGAGTTTCTCTGATATGAGACGAACATGTAGGAGTCGAGCCCGCCCGTCAGCGGGCCTTCATTCAACGTAAAATCAGCTTCATTTTATATAACATACAAAGTATAAATAAACTATTATTTACAATATCATTTCGGTCGGTCAACACAATTGGTAATTAAACCTAACTATTTACACTGATATTTTATTGTCACCATTTTAATTCTGGTGAATTTATTCTAAAATCGGATTGTATTCGAGTGATAAAAACTGGATTTATAAATATTATTTTAGTGTTCTTCCTTGATAGTACCTATGGATGTGCTGTGTTAAATACTACTTATTTATTTTACAAACTGGTGACTTTACTGCGCCCAACTTAAACGAGGCCGGGATACCACTTTACAGCAATCAGTCCCTCGCTATAAAGAAACTTCCGGTCTTGTCCTATTACTTATAAACGTTTATATATTCATGGGCCTAAAAGTACATTATAAATAATCACGTGATAAGTGGACAATATTTTGTTAGGATATCGTTTATAAGCAACACGGACATGCACATGATCCCAAACCTCGGTACATGTAATCTTACGATGTAACTACATATAATAAGTTTTTCTATGGTATAAAAGTCACTATCGATCTTCCCCGTGAGCCGCAGGAAATGAGCGACAGTTGACTTGTACAAAAATAATAAATATTAATGGATTTATTATCTTTCCTCTTGCACTTCGAGATCATGCTGAGATAAGTTCCTACCCGCGTGTACAGCGCTCCCTTCGCTGAAGGAGAGACGTGTCGAGGGCGGGTGTGAGCCGGCAGCATGCTTTCGCAGTTCTCTCAATTGACAGTCACCCTTGGGGTGGTGTCCAGCGGTACATTACATAGGAGCCCCTTTTATTTATTACAAATAGATACATCTATTTACACTTGACAAGAAATCGTCCAGACTTGCTATGCATCTAAACATTTGCCTATCCCTATCAACTATAACAATAATCATATTTTATATAAATATTGTAGTTATTTANGCCGGGATACCAGTTTACAGCAATCAGTCCCTCGCTATAAAGAAACTTCCGGTCTTGTCCTATTACTTATAAACGTTTATATATTCACGGGCCTAAAAGTACATTATAAATAATCACGTGATAAGTGGACAATATTTTGTTAGGATATCGTTTATAAGCAACACGGACATGCACATGATCCCAAACCTCGGTACATGTAATCTTACGATGTAACTACATATAATAAGTTTTTCTATGGTATAAAAGTCACTATCGATCTTCCCCGTGAGCCGCAGGAAATGAGCGACAGTTGACTTGTACAAAAATAATAAATATTAATGGATTTATTATCTTTCCTCTTGCACTTCGAGATCATGCTGAGATAAGTTCCTACCCGCGTGTACAGCGCTCCCTTCGCTGAAGGAGAGACGTGTCGAGGGCGGGTGTGAGCCGGCAGCATGCTTTCGCAGTTCTCTCACTTGACAGTCACCCTTGGGGTGGTGTCCAGCGGTACATTACATAGGAGCCCCTTTTATTTATTACAAATAGATACATCTATTTACACTTGACAAGAAATCGTCCAGACTTGCTATGCATCTAAACATTTGCCTATCCCTATCAACTATAACAATAATCATATTTTATATAAATATTGTAGTTATTTAGGTATAACTTCCTATTTTAGAACATTCAAGAATCATGAGTGATTTGACGGATTAATAAATCGAATGTCCTCAATGTAGTCGGCATGGGATATTAGACTTTACACAAATGTACCACCTAGTACCTATGATCTAATCTAGATATAGATACGTATTATAATCATTAAAAATATAACTCCCAATGAAGTAGTTGTCTACTTAGTGATCTTATTACACCTAGTTGAGATTCATTCATAACAAGCTGTAAATTGACAAATTAAAATCAAAATATTGATTTTTTGTTTCTACTTTTTTTGTTTCTACTATAGTTTTCATTTGTTCGGCCGCATAATGTTCCTAGCCTAATTTATCGTATATACCAATAATTTTGAAGTCTTAGTTTTGTTTGTTTGTGTATTGCATTGCAAATCCACATATTATGCGTTCAGGTGTACAATTTTGAATCAATACAACCTTTGGGGCATTTTTTTGCGTGTTTTTTTTTGATAATACTAGTAAAATATTTTGATAGCACATGAAGCAACAAGTCGCGATACCATCAATTTGGCATCAGGTGGACAGTTCTAGCACTCTAATGCCGGCAGCCACAGTATATACAGCGTAGGAATGTCTCATGGAGATCATTTCATCCAACAGCATAATCCAATCGACGATCCTGATCGCACAAATTGACGGTATGTGGATATTGACGCACCTAACATTATGTCTAATTTGGTATCTACTAAGAAACGGAGGCACGCGGGTAGACGCTACAAAAAATACGGGGACGATATAGTATGTTTCGTAGAGTTATTTTCTAAGCTTGAGCTTCGAAAATCGACTCACGTCGACATCGCACAATCCGAAGCTGATGATTAGAAAACAACTGCCAAGTAGCATACTAGTAAAGTCGTAATACGCGTTGCTGTTGGTACCGCGGCTCCGTCGTACGTTGAACAATCGCAGATGATATCATCTTTATTGGTTAGTCGTGTCGCGACGTCGCTCTAGGCGTAGGAGTGCAGCGTGACGGGCTCGAAGTCGTCGTGCGTGGAGGGGCGCGGCGCGGGGCGCGGGGGCGGCGGCGGCGGCGGCAGCAGGCTCGTGCCCTCCGGGATGTACACGTTGGTCACGCGCTCCTGAGAACACTCTTGTGGTTAAGATTTGCTCTCTCACACTAACAACAGTAACTCAATGCAACTCAATCAAAGCTGTTATTTGAATAAAAACATTGAGGTACAAACACTTTTGAATTGTCAAGGTCAGTCAGGTAATGAGATGAAGCTATTTGCTCGTTCCAAAGCGCATTGGAGCGTCATGAAACAATGATTAGGTAATTGATCTTATGATCGTTATAGCTAATACTTATCGCTGTTACGACCTTTAAAAGTCTAGGCAAACCTATTGGTTTGGTAAATGGAATAGGGACCTGACCTTCCGTATTCGGAAGGTCAGGTCCCTATTCCATTTATTCAAGTCCTTGTTTCTCATTAACGTGATTTCCACTTANAATACGGAAGGTCAGGTCCCTATTCCATTTATTCAAGTCCTTGTTTCTCATTAACGTGATTTCCACTTAATCAGTTCTCATCTTTAATGTTGTGTACATTAGATTGATTTTAGAATGACAAGTGCAAAGCTAATTATTTATTGTAACGCAAACTGTCTTGGCTCTTAAAATGATTTTTCAAAGTTTCCAAACATGCAAACAAAATATATAGGTATTTTGTTTGCATGTTTGGAAACTGAATTACGAACGAAGGATAATTTCCGTCAAAAGTCATGAAAAGACACTGGTTTGATGTACCGAAGTGATGTTAGGTAGGTACCTGATTCTTGTCATATTTGAAGATTCCCTGGAACCTGTTGGTGCGGCGCTCGAGGGGCTCGGCGCTGCCGCCGCTGGCGCCGGTGTTGCAGCTGTAGTTGGGGTTGTGGAACGATATGTGTCCGCCCGAGTCGCGGTAGTTCTCCTTCAGGTCGCCGTCGCGGTCTCGACTCATTTTTACTGTGGATAAGGGAGTTGCTTGTGCTTCTTTATCTTGGTGAACAATTCTACCATACACAAGATACCAGAGCAATACCTGGTTAAAGAATAAATTGCGAGCTCGGGATAGGTGTTGGGTTAAACTGTCGATGGGCGTCCAAATGAGTGAAAGTTCTTCACTGGACAACATTCTGAGTTTGATTTGAAGATTTTTTGCATGGCTTCAAGACCGAAATAAGTAAATTATTTCGCACTTCGTTAAAAGCTCTTCACAAATCTGTGATATTTGCACTGTTAAACTTCGTTGTTTTGAAATAGACAACTTGGACTATCGTGAATATTTTGAGTCGACTTTTAAATATGAATACTAGCTGTAGTCCGCGACTTCGTACTCACTCGCAAATCCCGTTCTTCCCGTTCCCGTAGATATTTCGGAAAATCCTCTCTTATTGCTCCCCTAAACTCCCCAAGGAACCTACATGCCAAATTTCAACTTTCTACGACCAGTCGTTTTGGCTGTGCGTTGTCTGTCACTCCATCACTCAGTAACGCAAGAGTTTCGTGTGTGTGATCGGGTTTTGAGTGGCGTCTCTAAGATATACTTAGAGACGCCACTCAAAACCCGATCACACACATATTAGCGCTCAAGGTTGATCCGTCCCAATAAACGCCTCGGATAAGTGGCACAATTAGATGGACAACACGCGCTTTAATTTGGCAGACAGTTGTATACAGATTCTGTCCCGTTTTAGAATTTATTCAGTATATTGTGGCAGTTCGGACATCGTGAAACAGGCCCTAAAGGGTCGTCCATTATTCACGTGATGTTTTTAGCAACTTTACTTTTAACTACGTGGTGAGGTTTTAGACTACCCCCACCCCCTACCCAAAATCGCGTGTACTTTTTGGAACAATGTAGCTTGAAAATTTTCAGAATATCATCGTTAAATACAGGTATAATTTAAATTCAGGAAAATTAAGCACCGTGGTAAAAATTTCCAAAAAGATATTAAGTCGCTTTTCGTGTTAGAAATCGTGCGTTCAATGAAATACACGTGATATCTCCTCTTGTGTGATGCGTGATATTACGTGATTTTTCCGAACCTCCTCTCCCCCTTTTGTGCCTCGTGTGATTAATTTACGATCCCTAAGTGTGATAGTTTTCTTAGGCTTCACCCTTTAACTTACCGCAAACGAATGCAATGACAGCAATCCCGACGATGATGAAGCTCACGACAGCTATCATGATAATAATGGCGCCGGTACTGGTCCCCGGTACCGCAGTGGGCGGCGGAGGCAACCCGTTGTCCTCTTGTAGGTCCGTGTAGTCGTAGAACGAGGGGTAGTGCGCTGGCATCTTGTTGTCTATGCGGATCTTGGGCACTAGAAGAAGTATATAGTGTTAGAATTTGATAACAGATGACTTTCACTTAGTAGATTACTTTCATAACGAACTTGGAACTTGCTTATCAGAAAAAGTGACTGCCTCACCAGATTAATACCAGGACGAGAAGTGACTACTCCATGTATCTATATTACGGGTTAATGACACAATTACAGGCAGACTAAAGTTCAAATCTATCGCAAGGTTTGGGCCAAAATGCTAATGTTATTTCCGCTTAAACAAATATCTAGTTTATAGTAGTGTTAATTACACTTAATCAAAATGACGAGTAGGTAGGTATACTATTAGAAAAGTGAGACAGAACTTTATTTATTTTAAAATAAAATTAACACGCATGTTTGTTGTCATGTTTGGAAGCTACATCGCGGACGTAGTGTAGTTGCCGAATTTNTTTTGTTAACACGCATGTTTGTTGTCATGTTTGGAAGCTACATCGCGGACGTAGTGTAGTTGCCGAATTTCTGATCAGAGGAAAAATCTTGTTCCCTACCTGTAGAGCACGGCATCGGATCAGGATTATCCGGGCAAGCGCAAATATAGTCATGTTCCCTAAAGAAGCACAGATGGGAACATCCTCCATTGTCTTCCTTGCAAGGGTTCCAACCGTGCTGCTTTTCAGATGACACCGCTTTTATCTCCATGGTCATCTCCAAGTCCGTTCTTAAAGCTGTTACATTCTTCCCAGTTTTCTTATCCGCCCTCATAACTGCTTTCTTATACCAGTCCGTCCAGTAAATGTAATCATTGAACTGAAAGAAGAGAAATGATTTAGATAAAGAAAAACAGAAGTCGAAAGGTCCAAATCTCGACAGGGATGTAGTTTGATTCATACTACCTGTGTTATTCCAGTTTGAGGTATTTTGATGCTGATCTGAGAATGGAACGGTAACAAAGTATTGGTGGTTTTGGTTTTCATAGAAAACCTTTGGCTACTTTTGTAGCTTCGCTATCTCTGCCTAGCTTCCATCCTGCTCTCGCATCTGCCTCCTCCCATCTATGTTGAGGTCCGCTTCAATCTAACTGTATGCAGCTGAACCCCAGTATTGTACCTGAAGCGACTGCCTATCTGACCTCCACATGTATATATAGTCTTCCTGACCGATTTCGGCCATGGCCGCCAATTTCAACCGAGACTAGCCATCGGCGTGGGACATATTATAGTGCAGAACCGTGTGCGCAAACACAAGTGCACTCCCTCTTCCATCACTCCCATATTCCGATGGGACGGCAACCCGACACGACCGGAGAGAGATTTGGCGTAGGACCAACAACCCAGTTACTAACTATATTACCCTTGGCAAGCCTGGAGTCAGATTTTCCGGCTACCAGTAACGATGTCATAGATGTTCAAATGCCAGGCTGGACAAACGGCTTAGCGTGCTTTCAGAGACACGGATGAAACTCGGTCTGTAACGGATGGTCATCCATCCACGGACCGACCTGGGCAAGTGAAGTTAAACCTTGAAATTCAACCCTCGGCTTTTATTATTTAGTCACCAGCTTCCTCTTCCAGCATCCTTTGACTATCAAGACCTGGTACGACTATCAGGACTTGAAAATATATTAAACTAAAAAAACAATAAGACAGCCTACCTGAGTCATTCCGAAAGGATTCTTAGCTTCTGGTATAAGCTGCACGCGGTGTTGCCCATTCAAGTCAGAAGTATCGATCCTATGTCTCAAAGCATCGGTCCAGTACAGCCTTCTGTCTTTGTAGTCGATCGTGATTCCGTTGGGAAAGCCGACGTCTTGGATCACTATGATTTGCCGTTGACTCCCGTCTAGGAAGGCTCGCTCAATGCATGGAGTTTGACCCCAATCGCTCCAGTAAAGGTATCTAGAAACATAAAAATGTGAATAATTTTCTCCTGTTTGCTATATAGAATTGTATTCAGCCAGATTTACTGTAAGGCTACATACCCTTTAGCTGGAAACAATGCTAGTGCCCTGGGTTCACTTAGATTGCTGAGCAAAGTTTTTCTAGATGATCCATCCAAACGTGCAACTTCTATGACCTGCGTAATTGATGATTATGATAATTGAAAAATTAAATCACACCACATAATTTTTATTGTTAAAGCCGTTCGTTTTTTTAATGGGCAATAAGTTATCTTCATTGTTATGACGTACCTTGTATTCGTTGTCAGTCCAGTAGATATTGTTCGCGATCCAATCGACTCCCAAACCGTTAGGTATGCCCATGTTACCNTAATGGGCAATAAGTTATCTTCATTGTTATGACGTACCTTGTATTCGTTATCAGTCCAGTAGATATTGTTCGCGATCCAATCGACTCCCAAACCGTTAGGTATGCCCATGTTACCTTTAATGACGTCCTTTGTATCACTCATATTCATCATGTTTATCGACCTGTAATTACGCATTTGTTAGATAAATTTCTTTATATAAATACTTCATAGCGCTTTGGGCTTTCGAAAGTATTATAAAAGACTAGCTTTTGTCCGCGACTTTGTCCGCGTGGAAAAGTTACTTTGGGCAGCCATTTCTTTATTTTTCAAAAACGCTTAAACACTTTTTTTTTCATACAAACTTCCAGCCTCCTTTTCAGCCCCTTAAAGGATGATTTCTAAGATAAAAACTATCCTTTGTCCTTTCCCGGGACTCAAAATTGTTCAGCGGTATAAGCGTGAAGAGGTAACAGACAGACAGACACACTTTCACATATTTTTATAATATTAAGTATGGATTTTATTTTGAGAATATGACTTAAAACAAAATTCAAAGATCTTTCATACCTGATAACATCCATATCAACATCAGTATAGAACAACAGCTTGTGTTCCCAATGGAAGTCCACAGCCACGGCATTTTGAACTTTAATGGGAAAGGCAACGTCCCATTGTTCCGGAGTATCAAACGAAATGAGGGCAATGCTGGTCTTTGTAGCGAAGAATAGGAAGCTTTCAGGGTATTTCCTACAAGTCTTGGGGTTTGGATCGCTTGCATTGAAGATTAAGCCTGTAGGACAAGCACATGAGTAACCTTGAGGTGATCGAAGGCATAAGTGAGAACATCCACCGTTGTTAGTCCCGCAAGCATTTTCTAGTTCCCGTTCGCCCTGTAAAATTAAACGACATTGTTAAATTGTCTCATCCTGCTATATCTGCGCAAAAACCGGCCTGGGTCCAAAACGCCACCACATAACTTCTAAGATTACTTAGTCTATATACCTGGACAGCTCGAATATCCATAAGTCCTTCCAGGTTCTTCCTGATAATTATAGAATTCTTGCCATTGGTCTTGTCAGCCCTATGTAAAGCCTGAGTCCTCCAATCAGTCCAGTAAACATGTTGTCCCACAATAACAATGCCGTAAGGATATGGAACATTGCTGAGGATAGTGCGACGATCGTGGCCATTGAAGTCGGAACTTTCAATGGAGAGAACTTTAGCATCATTCCAGTAGAGACGACCCTCAATTTTGTCAATAGCAAGACCGTTTGGCCACTTGATATTGCTCTCAACGATGACACGCCTGAAAAATAAACCGCGAATTAGCAACCCAAATTCTGGACAAGCAATATCATGCTGTTTATCAGAAAATGTTTGCCACCTACCTGTTCTTCCCGTCCATATCGGCTCGTTCAATCTTAGCAGATGTGCCCCAATCCGACCAGAACATGTAACCATTCTCATAGTGCAGCGCAATAGCGCGGGGAGAATCTGCAAGCACAAATTTTGTTATGATATATTTTCAATGAAACATGAATTTATTTGCCAAAGATCTGCTTGCTCACCTAAGCCGGTCCATACAAGAACTTTTCTGTTGGTACCATCAAGTTCAGCTACTTCAACACTGTTCCTTCCGCCATCTGTCCAATAAATCTGAAAAACAAAAACACATTATTAAGGAGACCGGTATCTAGGTACCAAGGACACATAATCAGACGAAGCGTCATTTAAAGGCAAAAACAAGCATTAAAAAAATGCTCAACAAACCTTACGGCCCGTAGAATCAATAACAATTCCGTCAACGGTATGTAAACCTTTTCCGATAATGGTCTCGATTTCCTGGCCGCTCCTGTTGGCTCTTTGGATCTTTCGTTCGCCAGTATCCGTCCAGTAGATAAGACCTAAAATGTTTCTTTATTAGCAAGAACGAAACCTTTAACTATTCTTGAAATTTTAACTGTTGATCATCTAGTAATGAAAGAGGGAAAGACTGCAGTTATGGATGGTTCAACAATTCCGAAGTTCAATGGAAGAAAGGAGACTTGAATTATAAGTCTCTTCCATTCTACATTATGGGAAGTGTTGAGACCCCTAAAAGCATTGCTTCTACATATTTTTATAAGTGCACTGTAGTTTTTGAAAACGTACTTGTTTTATGATCTACATCGACTCCGAAAGCATTCTTGAGTATGGGCAGAGGCAGTGGCACATCAATGAGGTAGGGTACATCCAATGACACCACCCGGATGTCAACGCGGTGCGCAAATATCAAGTAGTTAACGGGACCGCTGGCGCATGTCTTACCGTCCTTCTGTGAATAGTGTTCAAGAAAATGATAGTTAAAAGAAATTAATTAATAACCTTAATAGTTATTGTATACGGTCGGTATAACACCACAATTCAATTTGTCACAGCATGTGTAAGATTATTAATTCTAGCAGTATATTAAGGATTTTAGGCTATAGGAGTGGGAATGATATTTTGGTTATTACTACTTACCCCGATCTTTATTCCAATAGGACAAGCACAAGATTTTCCCATAGGCTTCAACAAGCACAGATGTGAGCATCCGCCATTATTCTTGCCGCATCTGTTTTAGACGGTTGTATTATTAGTTCAGTAAATTTGAAGAATTATAAACTCATGGCCTTCCCGCACCATACCCCGTGTTTCTTCCTCCATTCTGTCCTATCACTTGTCATGCTATCACTGACTTCCTTCTCTTTCATATCACTCCACACAAGCCATCCATCTTTTATTTTGGCCTTTGTAGAATTATATACTAAACCAATACTTTATCAATAGATATGAACACCAAAGTCTACTACTAGCTTTTAACATTTCCAGTAAGTGTATTTAAATCTTTGAGGTCCTTACCGGTTGACTCCAAACACTCGTTCTTTGTGGAACACCCTCACATCCATGAGTCCGGCTACGCCAGCACCGAGGGTCCTTCTGTTCTTACCGGTGTACTTGTTGGCCGCCTGAATGGACTGAGTGTCCCAGTCCGTCCAGAATACTTCGTCGCCGAAAAGGTCCAGTCCGAAAGGGTGAGGTAGATGTTGTCCTAAAGAAAATGATAAAATATTAAGGTTTTATTAGCAGCTTTGGCTGTAATACTCGCATAGTTGAAAATCTATATCTAAAGTTTTATACAATCAGCAGATTTACTTTTTGACCAATTTACAAACTTTTGTAACTCATAAAAAATATCAACCAATATTGTGTGAAAACAAAAATAAATCCAGACAGTCATTTGGTTTAGTTTCTCCCGCTTGCATGCTTAAATGGTGTAGGCACCTACACTATCTTGCTTGCTAGCTATTAAGATTTTTCATTTCCTTTATAAAGAGCGTGAGTTCTTATGAAATACTTCGTAGTATTTTCTACCCTAGATATCATAATACACAACGTTTTCTTACCTATCAATATAGTCCTTCCTGTGCCATCCAAGTTGGCATACTCAATAGTCTGGTTCCCTCCATCAGTCCAGTAGATGCGGCTGTTCTTGAGGTCCAGCGCCAGTCCATTGGGCCAGGTCATGTTACCGAAGATGAGTCGTCGACGGTTCCCACCGTCCATGTCCGCGCGTTCGATGCATGGGGACGTTCCCCAATCGGACCAGTACATTACACCACCTATGAGAAATAAAGTTGATAACTCGCAAACCAATCTTGTGATTGTCAATTGTGCTTTATGATTATAGTATTTATCAATATAATCATTGCTAATGATTATATTGAGATTGAGCCAACTAATTATCAAGGCTCAAACAAGTTACCGGTCTCTATGCTAAAGAGGTAATTAAAAGATCATGTTTTAATATTTTTTTTATGGTCAAGAAAAGGAAAGTATTGAATTTGATTTCCTTTACCTTCAACCGTAACTATGACCTTTTTAATGTCACACAGTTATGTTGTGTTTTGCATAATTGTATCTT
Source organism: Mamestra configurata (assembly GCA_002192655.3). NCBI lineage: Eukaryota > Metazoa > Arthropoda > Insecta > Lepidoptera > Noctuidae > Mamestra > Mamestra configurata. Next base: position 13,968 of record NDFZ01003396.1, read on the forward strand.
TGTACAAACCTTTAGGGTCCACAACGATGTCTCTTGGCTTGTCAATATTGTCCCAAGCCAATAAGGTCCTCATGCTGCCATCTACGTTGGCTACTTCGATCCTGTTGGTACCAGCGTCAGTCCAGTATAGCTTGTCAGTCAGCCAATCGTATGCTAAACCAGCAGGCCAAACTGAAAAAGAATATTTCATTGTAATTAATTTCGCACCAAAAAATCTTTTATCGTGACATGCGATCTCTTTTTACTAATGGGTAATTCCCCGTGTCATTACGCACATTTAGAACATGTGTGAAATTGCTACAACATCTGTAAAACTTGTATTCATTCATAAATTTTCAACTTACTCAAATTAGATCCCACAATAACTCGCTGCTGTGATCCGTTCAAGTAGGCATGGTTGATTGTGTCCTTGTCGACATCTGTCCAGAATATGGAGTTGGTGTTGTGATCCCAGTCCAAAGCGACAGCTGACTTTATCGTTTCTACTGGTATTACCTGAAAATAATCAGTGACTTTAATTTTAAATACTGTTTATTTTATATTAGCGTGGCGCCACAAGACAAACGTCGCGAACTTTGCGAGCCAAAAACTATTGCCACGCCCTGACAATTTAGGAAACAGGTCAAATTCACCATCTGCTTGTGCTAAACAATCAACACGAACAAAAAACTTAAAATATTACGAAAAAGTAGTATTTAAACTAACCATATCCAAAGAATCAGTTTGTTTCCTTGGATTCAGTTGTTTCAATCTGATGTCCTTCTTCCGAGCGTATAGCAGCAGCTTCTCTGGCGTCTGTTCGCATGTGCGGCTGTAAGTAAAAATCACATTAAATAATTAACTGGGTCTTCGTTCCACTTGCACAATATAAATGCTTATTCTATAAGCTTCATAGGTACAGCAGGGCTACGCAGCATACAAGTAGATTAAAGATTTGGGGAGCCTATTTGTATCAAAAATTACTGGAACATATAACATACCTATCAGAGTTCAGGTTGAATCCAACGGGGCATCGACAAGAATGGTCGTTGCTGTTCGGGAGGCAGAAGTGAGAACATCCTCCGTTGTTGGTACCACACCGGTTCTTGTAGGAATTTATCTGCCTCAGTGGGTGGTAGCTGTTGGGTGACAACCATTTTTAGTAAAAGGCTAATGTATAAAATGTGATTATGATTTGTTGGGACATACATCCCAGAATCCCAAATAAACAAATCCCAAGTTAGTAAAGTTGCAAATTGCAGATGAGCAATCCAACTCCGATTCAAAAAAAAAAAAAGTGGTTAGGTTTAAATTTTCATCACAGTAACATTTTCATTTTATTTATTTATTAATCGTAGGAGAACCAACAGCTATAACAGATGGATAACAATTGTATATGAGACATAGAGCCAATTACAGGTTCTCACGGGTAAAAACAGAAAAAGTAGTAGAAACTTAGGATCACTAACAAGCACGATAAAAAAGAATATAATATATATCAATTAGGTACATACAATAAACACTATGCTAAATTTTACAACACTCATCCCAGTAACTCACCTATGAATATCCATAGGAACATTCAACCCTGCGTGAACAGTCTGTATCCCCATACCGGTGTTCTTGTTAACAGTCGAGATACTCTTGGTGTGCCAATCCGTCCAGTAGATAGCGTCTTCGAACAGAGTCAGTGCAAATGGGTGAGGAAGACCTTTGTTGGTTACCTAGACAACAAAACAGTTATAAGGAAATTTAAACACAAATAAGAAGTATTTTAAAGGGTGTTGTCATTTAATTACCTGCTATTTATTATTGGGAAAATAAGCCAACAAAATATCATTTATGTAATTCAAGTTTTTAAGACTTTTGGACCAGTATCTACCTAAACTTGTATCACAATAGCTAAAATCTTCAAATCTTTCAAGACTTTTCAGTACGTACCTTCTTCCGATCTCTTCCATCAAAGGAAGCCTTCTCAATGACGTGGTGTTTAGCGTCCGCCCAGTAAATCTTGGATTCCGTATAGTCGATGGTCAGTCCGTTGGGCCAGAAGATTTTATCAACTATAATGCTCTTTCTTCTGCTTCCATCCATATCTGCGCGCTCTATCTTAGGATTGGGTCCTACAATGTTATACATAAATAAGTTACCAAATTACACCTTTTATGTTTAAACATAGTAATCGAGCCCGTTAATCAAAAATTATGATACATATATTAAAAAAACCATAAGTTGGCATTTACCTTTTACTGACTAAAAATACAATTTAATTATATCCTCAGTAGAACATGTATTGTTGTTCTTGTATTTTGTATACTATAACATGCTACTCTTACCCCAATCAGTCCAGAACACCAAAGCGTCTCCAGGATGCACTGCTATTGCTCTTGGCTTGTCCAGATCATTGGCAGCTATAACTGCTCTCTGGCTTCCTTCGAGCGTAGTCACTTCTACGCGTCGAGTACCAGAATCCGTCCAAAACAGTAAATCGTGTATCCAGTCCACTGCCACTCCACTTGGCGTTTCTAAACCCCATCTTATAACATCTATGAAGAAAACAGGCAATGTAAATTAAGCCACGCCGAACCAAGAATTTAACGTCCATAAATTCATGAGTTATTTTAGATCTTTTAATCTTTTACTGTCTTTTGTTTCTCGTTAACTCACCTGTCAAATTGTTGTTGTTCATTTGAGCAACTCTGATAACTCTGAGATTGTTCTCGGTCCAAAAGACAAGCTGTTTCTCATAGTGGTAGTCCAAAGCAACCGCGTTATGAAGCCCTTTGACTACCGGCATGTAATTGTCTCCAGTTAACCAAACCTGTATGGAAATACCATGTTTTATTATTTATTTGGCTTCATCGTTACTTAATCATCATCGTTACGTTCTTTTAATCAAGTATTCATGATTGTTTCTGGTATATCAATCAATAGCTATATTTTTCATACTTATTGATCTTTCATTCTTACCTGTCGTATGCCAACGCGGTTTGAGAACAGTAATGTAGGTGATTCTCCGGTAGGCTTGCAAGATCTTCCATCAGGTCTCAAAACGTATCCAGTCATGCATCCGCACTTGAAACTACCAACTGTGTTCGAGCAAGTTTGAGAACAAACCGGGTCTTGTTCGTACATGCATTCATCGATGTCGCGACACCTACGAATAAAACAACCCATGAAACACAATATTCAAACAGTTTTTCAAGAAATTATGTGGAAAATTGTTTGAAGGGACACATTTACTGCTAAATTATTATTTTACGAATGTTAATTATCTAGTCTAGTTATATTATTGTAAAAATGAGTAGAGAGTTAAACTTACGTGTGATTATTGTATTCCAAAAGGAAGCCCAGAGGACAGGTACATGCTTGATGTCCCTCGTATGTCGTAATACACATTTCTGGGTCACATTTATCTTCAAAAGTGCATTTTCTCTTGACTGAGCATCGGTCTTCGTCGTCTCCTTCAGGGCAGTCCTTCATGCCATCACAGACGTGTTTTCTGTTCACACAGTTCCTGAAGGCATTGCTGATGAGGTGGTCTTGAGTTTTGCAAGTATGCTGATCTTCTTCGCAATGTACTTCGCAGTTCATTTCGTCTTCACCGTTCGTGCAGTCTCGGACTAGATCGCAGAGCCAGGTTTTCTGTACAAAATAAACTAGTTAGAACCTGAATATAGTAACAATCATTTCCTCTGTCAAATTGCTTCGTTCATCAAGTATTATGAACAGACCTAAAGGTTAATAGAGACATTGACCTTTAGTTTTCGCATTATTTTCCAAAGAGGTAAATTCTCCAAATAAGTCATGTTGTTCACTCCTGCAATTCAAATCAGGAATCTAGTCTCACTTCAATGCTGGTAAATAATCTTAGTACATTGTGGTAAAAACGTGATCCGGTTAGACTGGAAGTCGACCCTTAGAACAGAGGTTCTAGGCATTTGCTGGTGGTTCATATGTACTTACTAAAATGCATCGTCGATCAGCACACGTAAACTCGTCATCAGTACAGTTGCGCATGGAGTTCGGTTCACAGTTGAGCTCATCGCCGCTGTCCGCACAATCCCTCTCGGTGTCACACCGCCAGCGATCTGGGATGCATTTTCCATCGCTGCATCTATTTAAAAAAATATTATTACTGACTTTCGCTACTACGCTTTTATCAGTTTTCTACAACTACTCAAATATTAGTTTTATTCAATCATTAAAAAAATGATCCGCAACAACATATGTATGCATTGTCTACACAGTCATGTGTACCCTAAAGTTGGAGGTTGTAGGAATTGGGTGGTCTTCGGCGATTGCGAATTTCAAGCTGTTAGGAGCGCTGAAATTTCGGTGTTTGTTCACACAAGGATTTTGTAGACGGTACGAAATAAACACTACTAACCTGTAAATCTAAAAATTTTCATGTTGTTTACTGTAATTTTGAAAGATGTACCTAAATTCTCCAGCATTGCAGCTCCCCGGGAGCATAGGACAGGTGTCCTCATCAGTCCAGTCTCCACAATCATTGTCACCATCACATTGGAAGTCCTTGCGGATGCATCGTTTGTTGTCACATTGAAATTCGTTCTCACCACACCGGATTAGGTCCACGGCTGATAAAAAAGGGCAAAAGTTATTTATTGGAAGGTGTTGCCATCCCGCAATTTTTTGTTGTTTATTTACAAGGATATTGATGACAGAAAATTAAAAATACTTCTATCGATTATCATGTCTTGGTTGCTATTTCATCAACCTCTGTATAATGAGCATGACATTTTGGCGGATCCGTTATCAGAAGCAGCAGTACACCGTAAATCAGAAAATATCTGTACATATTATATTGTTTTACTATTTTAAGTGTATTCTTACGACAATCAGCCTCGTCGGAGCTATCAGGACAGTCGGCCTCCTTGTCGCAGCGCCAGTGCTTCGATATGCATTCTCCAATAGCGCACATAAACTGGTGCTCTCGACATCTGCGTGAAACAACAACTGTACAGTACCATTGAAATATGTAGTTGTCACCGGAAAATTGCAGACTCCGTAAGATTGCAATAAATCTTGATTAGATTATAATTTATCGATATGTCACCGGAAAATAGCAAACTCCGTAAGATTATAAAATAACTTGAGAGATTGTAAACTATCGATAAATTGTCAACTGAACATTTGGAATACTATTGACGCATCAAAATTTGATAGTCTATAATCTCGCGAAATCAAGACCTAAGTTCAGCAGCGGCATTGCTATTTCAATACCGTAGCTCGTAGCTGGAGCTTTCGTAGCCGAGTCGTAGCATTGGTAGGCGGTTCGTAGCATTCGTAGGCATGTCGTAGCATCTGTAGTCGCTTCGAAGCAATCGTAGTTGCTTTTTAACATGGAAAGTCGTAGCTGTATGCTACGACGTATTCGTTGCATTCATAGCAAATTAGACTAATAAACACGACGCAAAGTGGTACTCTATATTATTCTAGATTTCGCTAGTCCTCATTAAAAAAAATATTCATCATATCCCATAAACTTCGATTTATTAATACAACTTTTGATCCCTAATTGTATTTAAAACTGGAAATATTGTAATCAAATCTTCACAACATAAACTGAAACTATTTTTACTAATCATATTAATTTATAATTTTAAGATCTTTAGTACCTAAATACCAAAAAAAACGACATAGCTACGTTCTACATTGTTGAGAACTAAAAAGGGAACCTTCTCGTTCATACGTCACATTAGCGTCACTAAGTTGTTGTAGGTGTACCAGTAATGTTAATCACATCGATGATTTTGTTCTATAATGAGCCCGCCCACGGAACTGGGATATATCGGGCGAGTCTCCTTCTAGGGTCGCAGGGAGCGTAGGCGCGTCGCCATGGCAACCTGCCTCCGCGCCCCGCACCCCCGCGCACCCCGCACCCTCGCACGCCCGCCAGCNGAACGTGAAACTTCTCCATTTCTCGGAACCCGAGCTCTGAATAACGTCACGGGCCTGACATTATCAACTATTATTAAGTTCAATGCATCAGCTTTGTAGAACCTACCCGTGTGGGCTGCGAACCAATCAAGAGCTATAAATATATTACGTAGTTAGCACACAGCGTACAACATCGCTACCTATAGGCACCTACCTACAGACAGTTCTATCGTTCTATGAGTAGGTTTATGGCTGACTACACTTCCGCCTACAGTTAACGGGATACACAAGAAAACAGCCTCTAATTAGGTTAAAAATACACTTTTGTAAATAGATCTCAATCTCTGTGTTAATTATTTTATTTTTGGCTGTTTTTGTTAAACAACCTACTTTCGTTAGCTTTGGAGAACCATTTATAACGTTTACATATTCTATGATTTCATTTCAGAGTACCGAAAGCTTCCGATCGAAAAGTAATGAGACTGTTTATACCGTTAAAAATGCACCATAGAGTTGTTCGAACTGCATTTTCACTTTGTATTTTGCTTATAGTAAAAAGGAACATTTTATCTATGCAACTGAAACTTTTCACAGATGCGCAGTTGCTCCAGTAAGTCACGTCATCTCGGTGTAAACGCAAATGACGCAGATAATCTGTTATACAAGATGACGTCATTTGTCATTAGGGGATGCCAGAGCCATACGTATACCTACTACCGTTACGTTTATTTAGTCTGAGCGCATAACTTAAATACAAATACACGGGTTTGCTGTTCAAGGGTGTTCGATTTTTAAGATCAGCAAGTGCTAAGCATAGCAAAACGCCCTTTTTTAATTTGAGGACACGGTTGGCGCAGTGGTTAAGCGATTGGCTGCCGCGCTGCGTGTCGCGGGTTCGATTCCCGCATGGAATAAGTATTTATATGGCTTACAGATAGTTGTTCCGGGTCTGGCTGTTTGTGTATGTGAGTTTCTATGTTTTTAAACGCACCCACGATACAGGAGAAATTTCTAGTGTGGGGCAAGATATAAAAAAAACATCTAAGAGTATTAAAATAATAATTAGTTATAAAAAAAACTTATTGCTAATTAAACTATCTGCCAGATTAATAGTTCATAAATTAGCTAAAACAATATTCTCTTGCCCTTATCTCATATTCTTCGTACTTACATACCATACCATTATAATAATTTTTTGAAGGGTTGGAAATCATCAAATGACCCTTCCGCTCTGGGCAGAGTGAAACGCAGTGTCAGACTCTTACTGACTAAAATCCATCTGTGTTCCTCCTAATGCCCTTTGCGTTCCAGGGCCGCGGTGACACTTTCGAACAAATTCCGCAACCCTGGCAGGCACTGGCCGTGTCAGGTGAGTAACTGTGTCAGGCGGAAGGTGAGAACGCCGTGGCGGCTATCTAACCCCTCCTCAAAGAGGAGACTTATCGCCATAATAGTAGCGTGCCCAAGTAAAACGCCCTTCAAAAATATACAAGAGCCAAATGAAATCAAGTGAACGCATAAAAGAATGTAAAGTATTATAGCACGTAGCTTCCTGCAGTTTAGGCCTACCTCTAAATAAAATAAAACATCAACCTAACAACTAAATTTAAAAACATGTAGGTGTGTACCTGCGATGTTCGTGTGAAAGCAACTAATGCGGTGGACTTCACAATGCGAAACAACGCTCTGTGAATTTATTTGTACCTATTAATATTCACGGCACAGGAACTTTAATTCGTTTAGTTAGTTTCTATGAATGAAAGCATAAATAAAATACATCAACTCAGTCTGACCGTGAGCTCGACATAATAGGGATGTTTTCAGAGAATCTCGAATGTTGTGACGCAATTCGCAACGTAGTTGATTGATGTCGTCAATACGAATACAACTTAATTGCTAAAATAACATAAATTACAGCTTTATACGGAAACTAGTCGTTACCTCTACATAACAACTATTTCCTGTCATCCTAACACTTTTATTGAACAAATCAGTCATTCGGTACATCTCATTATTAAGTTGTGACTATAAGCGACAATAAACCATGACGAAATCAGTCTTCTTGATGTCTAAAAAATGCTGCAAATAAGGAGCTAAATGCCGTCCGCGTAAAAAAATGTCTAGCACCATTAAAATGATCGATATGTTGCTGAATTCAAATTATACTTTGACTGCCGGAAACAAATTGTCATCAGGCCTCGTCGACCTAAACCTAAGTAATGGGGGTTAACACATTCATCTAATAAACAAACTTCACTTCACTTACTTGCCCTTGGTGCAGCTGGATTCATCGGAGTTGTCCCGGCAGTCGTTATCGCCGTCGCACACCCAGTCCTTGTGGATACACAGTCCGTTGGCGCAACTGAACTGCTCAGATGTGCAGTTTACTGTGCCACCTGGGGGAGTAATAGAGCCTTTAACTTTTACTTCTTTAAGGATTTAACAGCAAGGAGTATGTAGCAATAGTACATTTCGATACAAGTGAGCAAACTTTGTCATTGCGGCCGAAGCGGAATAGTCACCTGAGCCGAATACGAGGCCGTCATGGAACCAAAAGATTGAAATGAAAAATGCACGTGTATCTAACGACATTCTACAACACAATTATGTTTTTAGGGTTCCGAACCTCTGTATGGAAAAACGGAACCCTTACAGGATCACTCGGTTGTTTGTCTGTCTGTCCGTCTGTCACATTAGATTTTCTCCGAATCTACGTGACCAATTCAGTTGAAATTTGGTACACATATAACCTTCTGTGGTCCAAACACGGACGCGTAACGATATAAATTAATTTTGAAAATGGGGTCACATTTTGGAGATTTTCCAACTGTATCGTGTGACATATCAAATCAAAGGGCTTATCGTAAGGGTTTTAAAAGTCGTTTTTATAATTTTAAAATTTTCCTTTCCGGTGTTATTATGAAAATAGAACAATATTGACCATTGATATTTGACGGTTGATATTATAATAAAATTATTGTGGCGAGGACTTCTCAACTTTCATTGCGAGCCTAAAAGCGGTGGCTAGCTACCAGTTTTCAAGCAAATGTGTTGATAAGAAACATACAGTTTAAGTTTGTGGTTCCTCTATGGTTTGGTTTCATGAACTCACGTTAACAGGTTAAAGTTGCTATTAAAACCTATAGGTACTGCAAACTGCTCTGACAGATTTATATATAAAACAATACTCAGTTTGTGGTCGCCATCGGAATAAAGGTTTTTTTTCTGTAGGAGCGTTTTGCGAAGGAGATGATGACGGAAAGATGGAAAGTGACTTATGGCTAGCCAGGAAGTGACTATCAATTAATACATATTAAATTCTTCCGTTACTGACAGACTGAGTGAGTGACTGACAGACAACGCACAGCCGAAACTATTGGTCGTAGAAAGCTGAAATTTGGCATGTAGCTTTCCTACGCACTCTATGGGAGCACTAAGAGAGGATTTCCCGAAATTCTTACGGGATTGGGAAAAACGGGATATAGGTGTAAGAAGTCGCGGGCAATAGCTAGTTACCTACTATATAGAAATGACGGAATAGAGATAAATCAGAAAACAAGAATTGCTTCTACGACCTCAAATAAATTGGCAAGGCAAGGAGGCCAGGATGATGGGTGTTTTGATAAGAACAGTAGCTTACCGCAATGAGTTTCGTCAGAATAGTCACCGCAGTCGTTGTCTCCGTCGCAGAACCAATCGATCTTGATGCACACGCTGGTACTATGGCAGAGCGTTCGGTTCTGGTTCTCATCACATGCTGGGACGCAGTTCTTCTCGTCTTCAGCTTCGGCGCACTCAACTCTGCCGTCGCAACGGCTTGCCATTGGTATGCAGGTACAAGATTTCTGTGGGAAATATGGATTTTAGATTTGTTTTTTTTTTTATTTATGAGCTGTTTTTAGAAAACAAAAGTTTGTATTCTGGCGAGAATATTTAACAAATAGTAACAGAAACAAGAATCAGCGGCGTGAACCATAAATAGAAGAACTTAAACAATTAAATACTCGAATACTTATAGGATCGTCCAACTGTACAAAGACTGTTTTTGAAATTCCTTTACATTTTTCTAAAAATACACCATCATTTTTGTTACAAAAACTACCTACCTGACAAGAGAATTGTTGATTAGCACACGGCTGGTGACATCCGCCCACTACTTCGTCGTCTTCTCCAGGGTTTGTGTGGGATACCGGGTGCAGTTTGAATGCGGGACGATCTGTAGACACCAATTGACATTATTACTTCTAGATTGACGTCAATAGAGGCATATTTTATTGGAGGTCGGCATTTTGGCGGGTATTCACTCGACATACTAGTTGATCTTCTATCTAATTCATCAGTACCTACAGTTATCTATTTTGTGGATGTTCGATGTAAGGCATAGTCGTTTGTTTTCTTCTCGATAATCAATATTTGCTAAAACTTGCCGAATTCTAACAATACATAACTACATAGTCAAAATTTACCTTATTTTTTATTTTTGCTAATAGTGGCCAAAGGTACAAATACTGATTAAAACAAAACACAATTTATAATTACGTTTCTGAAGATCCCTGTTGTAAACAGACACTGTAGGCTTAGTAATAGGTCCAATTGATACCTTATGGATACTATGGGTGGGTACGGCACCCTAAAAAAGATAAAGTTACTTACGGTGCCAACTTTCGACGCGCGTATGCGGGTTGTGGGGCCAATAGGTCTGCGGTGGAGCCAGGCCGCCGGAGCCCATGTTTGGTGGCTGGTAGACAGGGACCCGGCCCATGGAGCGCAGGTCGGGGGGCTCCGCGGTACCATTAGCCGGCCGCGCGACCCTCAGCGCCGGCAATGCATCTTCCGCTTCTACAGCTGAACAATTTAATGTCAATGATTTTTGTAGTGAGGACAAAGGACGTAGGAAAAGTATCACAAAAACGCCTCCTTTTTCAAGAAATGGGGTCCTTATGCGTTAAACTGGGAGAGCCCACCGCATTTCTTGCTTGCAAATTCACATTCCACTGCTTGTGCGAGCTTGCAAAGCTCTGCTGTGGGTGGGTATCTTTGATTTTTTTATATTAACTCTTAAAGGCTACTGACATGGCGACCTGAATCTTTTCAAATGATTCTGTATAAGATTTGATTGCCCGGGTAGACAGAAAAACATCAGACGTTTCAACGATTTTGATAATAATAATTCAAATGATTGAACAGCTCACCTCGTGATCACTTCATCAAAGCTTTCACTTCGACATGTTTTTGCATTTATGAAACCATTTACTCAAATAATTATTAATAATTTTATCCACGAATTGTATATCTTTGAATTTAATTTTTGTATTGTATGTTATTTGAATGCTTATTTTATTTTATTTTTTATAATTCTATATTAATTAATGTAATTGGACCTGTGCCGTTTTAATTAACTATAAATAAATAAATAAATGTTTACAGAATCGACCGACTGTAAACATGTCGAAGTGAAGGCCTGGGTTAAGTGATCACAAGGTGAGCTGTCAATCCATATAATCAAGATGTCACGTGATCACGAAGTGAGCTGTCATATCATCTTGATTAGGTATATGGATTGACAGCTCACCCCGTGATCACGTCACCCAAGCCTTCACTTCGACATGTTTACAGAATCGACCGGCTGAATCGATCAGCTTTAGACAACTGACATTTTACCAGCCAGGCGATTGTCAAAACGTCATGGACTAAGATCCCAGAGCTGCCAGACCTCCCTTATTTCTCACTAACAAAATGTGTGGGTTAGAGTAGCGTTAGTATGTACTATTATCATATGCATACCTAATAGCTTGGGCCGACGGCCGATTTCCAAGTATCAGGTGCTAAAGCCAATCACTCAATAAAGTCAATCACTTTTCTTTAAGTCTGGTTGCTGATTTTTATGTATGTTTTCCAGAATATTGTTAGATAATAGTCATTAAATATTAACGACTGATTAGTCATTGTTATAGTCTAAGAGCTGGTCGCCACCCGAGTGAGATCCTATTCACAAGGCTGAAATTTGGGCATAGCTTATTTAGTAGGTTCAAATAACAAAAGCTAAAGTCTGCCAGGATTTGGGAGGATGCTAAACTACTGAAATACCTTTAATACATCACAAAAAAAATTGGCCGTCAGCCTAATCTAACAGGTAAGCGTATTTTAATAGTACATAGTTACTATACTCTATCCCACATATTTTGTTAGTGAAAAAATAAGAGAGGTTTGGCAGCTCTGGGATCTCAGTCTATCAAAAATGTAGAGCATTGACAAACGCTGTCGAAATGTAACTTGATCAATCCCTTATATTTTGGTATTTCGACAATCGCATTCGCTAATAAAATAGCACTCTGTGAATAAATACGTACCACATAGCCAGATGAGGGTGAAGCAGGCGTAGTAGGCGATGTACACGAAGAGCGGCGCAGGCATGGTGGAGGCTCGACTGCTAGCCTGCTCGCTTAGGTGACCTGGTTGGCCGCGCGGCCTGTCACCCGCGACGGGGCCACCATGACGTGCCGACCACGCGGGCACCCTGCATCAAGTATAATTCATAAGCATCTATTCCTTTCTTACGTGTTACCATTACTAGTTAACAAACTTTGTACTTGTTTTTACTCAACTAACTGTAGTTTTTGTCAATCAGTCACTGGAAGCCCTAACGTATTCAGAAAATTGGATATTGTAAAGACTAAATGAAAAACATATTTAAGAATTACTACATTAAAGGTACACGGTACTTTAGCGTTCCATACACGCCAATAAATGGTTTCAAACATTCCTCGTTAGTATTTTTTGAATTCAATAAGTATTAGGTGCTGTTCTTTAATTATCTTAGGTTTCCGACTCGATGGTATTATTTTTTTAATAGATAGAGTATTAACACGCAAATATGAAAGCTACCCACCCCTAAATATGGTTCACACTAGCCCTGCACTAAACTAGATGGAAATCATAGGGAAAGCTTATGCCCAGCAGTGGGATAGTACAGGGTGACAGTAGTAAGTAACCCCTAAATACAATACTTCTAGCTAAAACAGCAGCAGCGAAGAAAATAAAAATATTAAATGTCCAGTACATTTAATAATATTTTATTTTCTTACAGTAGGTATACTTTCTAACAGTATAACATTGATTTATTGGTAAAAAAGAGTAGCGTACAACGAAGCCCGATATTATCGCATACCGATTCCTAAAATATGCATAATAGTAAGTCTACTTGTCTATAGTTATTATTGCAGACATAGAACGAACGTAATACATCAGTTGTTTCGACAGATTCAATAATAAGTTATTTTTCCGTATAAAAAACAAAAGGAACAAGAGAAAATGAGAAAGACCGAAAAGAAAGGATAAGTACCTACAGACCATACAAATATAAAAAAACAGCTTAGATCTCTGCTACCGTCTCTAGAGATAATAAAAACAACACACTTCTTTGTTANTATATATATAAATATAAAAAAAAACAGCTTAGATCTCTGCTACCGTCTCTAGAGATAATAAAAACAACACACTTCTTTGTTATAGCTATGTAATATGTTACAGACCAACTGAAGGAATATGCATGCAATTTTTTTATAGGCAAAATAAAATACTTATTATCTCTAGTAAACAATTATGAAAGAATTTTTAAAAAACCTTCATCAATGATAAAGTTATTTAGCTTCAAAGTTTACAATTAGAAAGAGAAGTCCGATACAAACTGTGACTTGAAATACTATGACGTCCATACAGCTGCCATAGAAAACAGCGTTTTCGCGAGAGCTAGGGACCGATATATTTGTTTAAAATAGTTATATCTCGTTTGTGTTTCGGTCAATTCCGATTCTTTTTTCA
>NDFZ01003397.1:0-27681 GCA_002192655.3 Mamestra configurata
GAGCACAAGGATCGTTCATGATAGTGAAGAGCATGCAGAGGGATCTGATTTGCTTTGAAGGGCTAGCCAAGTAGTTTATTTTTTTTTTTAATAGTACGCACATACGGCGTATTTAAAAAAAAAAATTAGCATCGGCCTTGGTAATGGACCACCAAAAACGTCGCCTTCAACATAGAGCTACTCCTTCTGCGACAAAAAACCGTATTCGTGAGGTGCATGATATAGATGAAGCTGCGCATCAATCGGCTACTAAACGCGGGCGCTGTTCATCATGCCCTAGGAAGGGTGACAAAAAAGTGCCTAATAAATGCCATAAATGTGGTAAATTTATTTGTCAACAGCATTCCAAAGTTTTCTGTGTTAGTTGCGAACCAGATGAATCTGGTAATGAGTCTCTATAATTATTTTTTTTCATTTGAATTCAGCTATAAGCAATTTTTTTTAATTTAAGACTGAAAAGAAGCTATGTCATATTTTTAGTTCTTTTGAAGCCAAAGTTATGTTATTTTTGTATGAGTCTATTAGTAATAAAGTATTTTAATATTTTTGGTAATACGTACTTCGTTTTATTTATTTTTTCTATTCGATTTTTGCTTTTATTTTTGGCGTCAGTAGTGACCCCATGCGCCTAGTTGCGGGATTTTCTTAATGCGCCTAACTAAGGGTTAAGTACGATGGTACAGCACTCCCAAAAATTGATAATTCTTCAATACACGGCCAAAATAGAAGATAAAAATACCATGAACTAGAAGACAACGAAAACCATAGACGAAAAATACGCCACTGAAATCGTCCTTCAAAGCAAATACAAAGTAACCATAAACCCAATAAGATAATTTCAGTTCTGCTCTTTCCAGCAGACGAGTAAAGTGAGCCAGTACAGTCTCCAGCCAAGTATTATATTCAGCCAGTATTGTCCCATTGTCAGCCGAGCCGCCAAGGGCTAGTCTGAACCATTCCGTATTGTTGGCTGGGGGGCCTTCTTTGTTCAAGTTGCCGAGGTTTCCAATTGAAAGTTAGGGAAAATATTTTTATTTAAGGAATGTGAGGTTTTAATTTCATAGCCAAGTTTGGTTTTGTTTTAAGATAAGTGTGGTACATAAGATGTCATCTCGATGACAGGATTAAGCAGTGTATTTCTCTATAAGAGATTTTTAAAGACGAGTTTAGTGGTATGATGTAATTACCTACTACTAAAAAACCGGCTAAGTGCGAGTCGGACTCTCACACGAAGGGTTCCGTACCATCATCATCTGCCTAGCCTTTTCCCAAATATATTAGGGTCGGCTTCCAGTCAAACCGGATTCAGCTGAATACCAGTATTTTATGTGGAGCGGCTGCCTACCAGACCTCCACAACCCATTAACTGGGTAACACGGTACTCCTTGGCAAGACTGGTGTCAGATTATCTGGCTTCAGACTATCTGTAACGACTGCCAAAGATCTACAAATGACAGCCGGGACCAACGGCTTAACGTGCTTTCAGAGGCAGAGAGGAGTCTCGGTATGTTAAGATGGTCACCCATTCACGGAACAACCTCGGCAAGCGTTGCTTAACCTTGGAGATCGACCCGTGCGGCTGTTATTATTTAGCCACGAGCTCCGCAAGGGTTCCGTACCATAAACCGAAAAGAAAAAACATTTCTTGTATGGGAGTAGGTCCCCTTCATTTTTAATTTAATATAGCGGCAATAGAAATACACACTCTGAAAATTTTAACTGTCTACCTATTACGGCTCTTGAGATAGGTACAGCTCATACAGCCCGCTGGCAGACAGACGGCCGGACGGACAGACGGACAGCGGAGGCTTAGTTACCTATAGGGTTCCGTTGGTTACCCAAGGGGTACTGAACCCTAAAAAAGTAGGTATCACTAGAACAGTGAAAACACGAAAATGACGGAATAAATAGGTGCAAGGCACAATAAACTGAACTTAAGTAAGTTCAGTTTGTTGTGCCCATCATAACACACATGCATAAACTATAAGCAACAAAATAGTAGGTATAGGTACCTCCATAGCGACAGTTGAATTAAAAAACAAAACAAACAGCCGAATTGATAACCTCCTTCTTTTGGAAGTCGGTTGAAAATGAACAATATTTTTCCATCCATATCAGGTCGGGTAGCCGAAGACAGATTTGTATTGCTGGAATGTGTCTGCAGTGCAAATGTCATCATGATTCCGTTGTGGAAAAGAAATAGTGCTATTCGTCCAATATAACTCTATCCCTTTCTCACATCAGAATCATGATGGCACTGGCACGTCCTAGTCCCAGCCTGACTGACTGGCTATATTCGTGACAATCTACGCAATCGGATTTGACAACAGAGTAGACAGGGATAGAAGATCGCTTTACCACTAAGTGCGAAAGAAGTTTATTTCATGTCTCTTTCATACTTACTAGTAAAGCAATGTTGTATCCTGCTGTCAAATCCGACTTCTTAGATTGTCACGAATATAGTCATGTTACTTGAATGGCGATCGAAATCGGTTTCATTTGGCCTTTGAAAACGACAAACTGGAACCGTTTCCAATTATAACTGAGCTACACGGTGGAGTGGAGACTGTTTGAAACGATGGTGAGTGCAATGTGTTTTGATTGTTAGTATTTTAACCCAAAGCCAATTCTCCTAATCCAAAAAAGAGAATTAGTTGGTTATTATAGCGCTACCTATACACGAAAACTCATAATAAAACGACAGCGTTGTGATTCAAAAGAGAACTGAACTTTATTTTTTCTAATAGACATGGCACAGATAATGTAGCAAAAGAGTTTACAAACTATGACAACAGAGGTCACTACTTTGTTTATGAATGATTATTTCAGATAAATTTTAACAAAAACAATAGCTAATAATATAACATAATAATAAAATCTTTATTGAACAAAATATACCTTACAATTTGCTTAATATCTAGCTAGTGTTACAAAAATTTGTGAAAGGCGTACAAATATATCAAAACCTGCCTCCTAATAGGAAACCCTGTGTCTTAGGAGTCAGTGTTAGCTACGTAAAAAGGCTGTTAAATGTTTTCCTACAAGCAGCAACATGCCATTTTAAAACAAGATGGGATGATTTCGTCACCATTTGTTTTTTTTAGCGCAACCCGGAACTATTTGGTTAGTTAAAGGCTTCTCAAAGAAAAAAAAAAGAAATGGAAGATGACGTCCTACAACAAGATTGGATGATTTTATCAACGTGTTGGAAACTCGAAATTAACACCTGGATCCAAGTGCTCCAAGGACCGCGTGGCTGCATAGACGTCTAGTTTACGCTCAGCAGCTGTAGGATCATAAAACCCTGGCCTAAATGATAACATGCTCAATGTCTTAGTTCTTTTGGCGTGTTCATAATGACAATAACTATTGTCTTGGCTCAGCCGAAAGACGTCCACTGCTGGATATAGGTCATATAGGCCTCCCCCAAAGGGGGATTTGCCATAATCGCCATGCTTGGCAGGCGGGTGGGCGATCGCAGTGTAGCTGTTGCAATGTACAGATAATGCTGCTGCCCATTCTCTGGTGAGTCCCTTAGACGCCTCTGACGACACCCACGGGAAATGATGGGATGGTGCTATTCTTTTACGTCCGACACCATACAGAACCGTCCGTCAGAACTATAATAGGGATGGATATCCATTTTAATTCTCCCTTAAAGTAGATAAGTTTTCCACAACAAAGATATTCATAGACACCTGATTCAACAGAAAATATATGCACTAAGTATTTCGACAATATCAGATGGCCCACACAACACTATCATGCGCAAACTGGCATGCCAACGTCATCTACTGGCAGCCATGAACTCGGGGCAGGTGACACTCGCATCGTGACTACCCGAGTGAATCAAACTTTATTTCTGTATCGGCTGAAACTTTGTGGACGTGATTTTCGTCGCAAATTTTCCGGAATGTTTGAGAACTGAGAAAATAACGCTTTTGGGGATACTACGGCCTTGCTCAGTGCTCTAGTCTAGGGAATTCAAGAGACATATCTATATAAAAGAAATATTGGTAGGGAAAAGTTATATTGATTGACTTTGAGGAAGGAGCAATACGCTAAAGGTAATTTTCCGGCTGAGGAAATAATATTATGCCTATTTAGGACTAAAGAAAATGGAAAACCGTATTCAATAAGTCAAATGAACTGCCTGCCTGAAAACGCAAATTTGCAATTAAATACACAAAACCGAGTTATTCTAAAACATAGAATAAATATACCAACACAACTTTATTTTTTTAAACAACCACTAAGTATCAAATTTCCGCCACCACACTCGAAATAATTTTCACGAAAAGCACAAAACAAAACAAAAGGCGACTACACACTATCAGTGTAAAGCCCAGTACACATGCGCGATTAAACTCGTAACGCTCCCCTGCACTGAGACTTCAAATTCAGATTTTAACCACACAAAAAAAAAACAGTGTCTCTGGATTCTTTTTGTTTCTTTTTCAAAGGGTTAATGTTCTTCCTTTGCTTTTCAATTCAGTGAGTATTCCGTTAAAGGGTTTTTGAGACTGTTATTTGTGAAGTTTCGCGAAATGAGATTGCATTTTCATTTGGTATTTTCGAATACCTACACGGACGTTCGGATAGAGAATCCTGAATTCTTCGCAAGAGCTTTTAAAAGTTTGTAGCCAGGGAAATTCTTAAAATATCTCGAAACGTAAATTGAATAAGCTTTGTTACGAAAACTTCTATTTTTACATACTTTTCCCGTAAACCGAAGTCTCGTTCCATAAATATTGTCCACTTTTCCATTCAATTTCACATCAAAACACTTGAACATCGTCGCATGTAGGTAATCTCTCCGTCAAGGTGGAACCCGATAAGTCACAATATATCGTAGCCTCCGTAACAGGCTTTGAGGTATTATCTATCTAAAATCTTTGCAGCCAGGCCACTGCAACATAATGCACTCCAAGACACCGGCAGAATAATGAACAGGCAACACTACGCTTTTTTGCTTTAAGTTACGGTTTTTGCGTCCAAGATTTTACCGGTTTTTCAAACGTTTAATTTGGAGTGCCCTATTACGAGCAAAGGTAGATTTGAGATCAATTTATAACCTTTTTTGTTTGTTATTGGAATAAGTTGAACAATGAGTCCATAAATAAAATTTTATTTAACATTGTTTGAAGAAAGCCCGAGGCTGCATACTTCTTTGTCTGTGCCAAAACTCGATTGTTCTCATTCTCTTTGTTTTTATAATTATTGAAAAAATGAATACTGTATCATTTTAACAAAGAAAGTTAAATAATAGTAGATTATGCACCGAGGGGATAAAGCAGTGTTTTTAGGGCGTTTAAGAATTTTAAAACTCACAAGCGAAGCGAGGGAGTTAATACATGAATCCTGCCGGTCGATTCTGTAAACATGTCGAAGTGAAGGCTTAGGTGAAGTGACCACGAGATGAGCTGTCAATCCATATAATTAAGATGGAATGACAGCTCACTTCGTGATCACGCGACATCTTGATTATATGGATTGACAGCTCACATCGTGATCACTTCATCCAAGCCTTCACTTGGACATGTTTACAGAATCGACCGGCTGAATGCAGTGAGGGATTCAAGCTAGCCCAAGGCAAAGACACCTTTATCCCTGATGAGCATACTATACTTTTCACACCTACTATAAGAAAATGTGCTCAAGCCGTGAAGAAGGTGGCGCCGCGAGTGGCGCGCGTCTGCTCCCACCGCAAGGAGTAGGTCTCCCGTCCGAAGCTGATTTTCATTATAACCCGCCGGGGCAATGTCATTTGAATTTGGACCTTCACTTAGACCGTGCGATCTGCACCTAGCAGCGGAAGCCGATGCGTGCCGCTCGCGGGCAATAATGACGTAGGTACTTTAGGTTAGGTTTGCATGACTTAGGTATAATTTGACGTTTTCGTGCAGGTGGTGTGAAACATATTATATGACCCAGTTCAATGCCGCCGAGATACTTCAGTGTTTCTGATCAATAAAAGATGATATTGAAGAAATATCTACTAGAATATTTTATTCGAAAACTGTATCTTCAAACCAAGAACATTAAGTAAAATTATGCAAATTCCTGCCATATAACTGATTATTACTGTAGCGACAGAATAAAAAGTACTTACTATGATCGTAGATAAACACGCGAAGAGAGACCTTTGATGTAATTAAGTAATTAAAACGTAATTACAGATCCAGTTTAATTTTCTGAAGCGGAATATTTAAGTTTACACCGTTTTTGCTGTAACGGTAGACTTTGTTCTCACAATTTTGCTTGCCTGACTTTGAAAAAGATTTTGTAACGATGAACGAACAAATATCTATTAAAATTGCGAAAGTGAGTTGTTTGTTTTCACGCCTAAGTTGCTGAACCAATTTTTTTAAATATTGGTAGGTAAGAAGATAGATGAAACCCTGGAGACGGCCACTTGAAGGCTACTTGTTTACGAAAATCTATAACAACGCGAGAGACCCCGCGGGCAGACGCTAGTCTTCAAGGCAAGCGTGCTCCATCGTCGACCACATCACCGCTTTACATCAGGGGGGCTACTCTCTAAGCCCGAAGTTCATAGTTTCGGGCTTAGTTGCGGGCGTATTCTACTCCGTATCACCTACGGACTTACGATTAGTTCCGAACCCTAAATAAGAACGAATGACAACACGATTTGACAGTAACAGTCAAATCGTGTTGTCATTTATTCTTAGTGGTTAGGTAATACGGAGTAGAATACGCCCGCAACTAAGCCCGAAACTACGGACTTCAGGCTTAGAGAATAGCCCGCCAGGTTGGATTGTGTTCAACGCTACCTATCAATAATAAAAAATTGCACGTCACTCAATACTTTTTTTCACCCGTTAACACATTGGGAGGTTCTAAGCCCACAACGTTCCTTAAGCCATTATGCATCGCGACCATTCTTGTTTGTATCTTTGTAAATGTATGCAAAGAATGTTACCACATTAAGTGGCAGCTTCTGAAAAGTTCAGATGAGAGTGCTCTTGGCGCTTGAAACCGTTGGTGGGCGTTGTCCAGATTTCAGCGACTTCTTTCCATTTAACGTGGTTACTTGGCAATCCATCAACACGATCTATCTATCATAGGAATAATATTTAAGTAGTTTCAGGAAAAGGTAAGATAATACTTGTACTTGCCTAAAAAGTTCCAAACAAGTCAGTTTTCAAGCAATCTGCTGATGTATCCGGTGGCATTTATTTTAGTTCAATCAAACATTGTTGGAACCGTCTCCCCTTTGATACTCCACATGACTATGTCAACAAAAATACGACTTCTTTTACCACGTCAGCCAGTTTCGAGTGTCCTTTAAGAAAAAAATTATGACTATGTTTTACTTCCTAAACGTTTAAATAAAGCCCAAATTCCTCTCACATCCAAGACATCCAAGATATGAAAAAAGTTTCATAAGACATAAAACTAGACCCATCCAGTGATTGACAACAAAAAATAACCCTTCAACATCCACATGCCACCCATCAAAATCTAACAACCCCTTACAACCCGATTGACTTTCCCCTATCGCTCGCTGCATCTCCGCATCGTGACGTCATGCCCTACATCGCCGGTGCGGGTCAAATGAGTTGCAGCCTGGAATTTGGGTTACCCGTTACTGTAAGGTCGAAATCTGTGCCTTGGTTTCTGTAACGATGAAAGTTTCAAACTTTCGCTCGGGTATTTTTAGAGGGTTGTTCTTGTTTGGGTGCATTTGTGTGATGAGAAAATGTTTTGATTTCGTGCTTTTTTTTTGTTTTCTGTGGCTTTTATTAGGTTTTTGAGTATTTTTAGATTACTATATTGGTTTCATTTTTCGTAAGCCGAAAGCCTGTCCTTTTGATGCAATAAATAAATTCTGTTAAGCGTAATTCTATTTAATTATGATTGTCTTTCTCTTAATTTTTTTATTTGATATTAGTTAGCTCTTGACTCTAGGATAGGTCTAGGAAGCCTAGTACAATCCCTAGTACTCTGTTGCTAAACAGGATCCCAGTAACCAAAAAAATACCATCACCCATCAAGAAAATTGTAACACGCCNCTTTGCTGTCCGCATTATAAAAGATTGTATTGTATTCCTCCACAAATACAATTCCTAGTACTCTGTTGCTAAACAGGATCCCAGTAACCAAAAAAATACCATCACCCATCAAGAAAATTGTAACACGCCCCTGCAATAACCCCAAATGATACAGTTTTCTCCCACAATTAGCATAATGTTATAAAAATTCTTTTCCTGGTCCATCCATTCACATCTTGGCTAACAAAACAGCTCGTTTTCATCCTCATTTATCACTTTTATTTCGTCGACGTTTATTGCAGATTCTTTTGAGACGGGCGCTACAAATGGTTTAAAAGAAACATTTATAATAATCATTCGGCTAAAGCGATTCGGAAAGCTCTTGATTTTATTTTTCCTCTAATCACCTTTACGAATTAAGTTAAACAAACAAGTTTTTTTTGGAGCTACATCGTTTCACCCCCAAGAGTCCATGCGGGCAAGTGTCAAATAGCGGGGTGAAACTTTTTCCTCCAGCTTAAAAACTTTAATCAAGTAAGTACATGGTTTTATATAGTAGAACTAAGAACTAAGAACAGGTCTTAATTAACAAGTCTATAAAATAAATACAGTTTTAACACATCTGGGATTTTGAAGGTGACTTTTAAAATGAAGGCTTGAAATTACACAACGGCGCGACTGTTTGAGGAGAGGATACGGGACGCCTTGGATTGCTTCCTAGTGAATTGGCGTGAAGAATCGAACCACAGACGGAAGTGGACTGAATGGGGGGAGGCCTTTGCCTAGAAATTGCGAAGTTCAACTAATTACACTAATCACACTAATATTATAAAGGCGAAAGTTTGTGAGTGTGTGTGTATGTTTGTTACTTCTTCACGCGCAAACGGCTGGTCCGATTTAGATGAAATTAGGTATAGAGATTGTTTGAGTCCCGGGAAAGGACATAGGATACTTTTCATCCCGGGAGTATGTTTTCTTGGGATAATTTTCGAAATTAACGTGGGCGGAGCCGCGGGCGGTAGCTAGTAATTAATAAATTAAATTAAATGCAAGGACTTTCCTTTAAGAATTGGTCAGTCAGCCAAGACAACGATGACGCTGACTGACCAGGATAAAAGGATGAATCGGAGGTATTTAAGCATCGAAATAAGTACAGACCTTTTTCACGCACCTCAACATTTTAAAAGCATTATTTTACTTTCCTAAGAGTTAAACATTGGCAAAGGAACGCTGCCAGACCGCTAGCTAAGTGTGTACTGTTGAAACAGTAACACAGGCCATTGTTTCAACTAGCCTTTGACTTGTGAAACTTGGTATTTTCGCGTTTCTTTTTAAAAGAAAAGTACGTTACCTTGGGCGTTATTTTTCTAGGTTGAATTTGAAGTGAATTCAGTATGTCCAGGTTTAATTAAGCCCAAAGTTTCTAAGTTTGACATAACAATGGTTCACAGAAGCGAATGACTATTTTACGAGTAGGCAACCCACCCTTTTTTAACCGATTTCAAAAAAAGGAGGAGGTTCTCAATTCGATTTTTGTTACGTCATAACTCCGTTATTTATGATAAAAAATTTGTTTTGAAAAAATCTATAGATAATCGATAAAAATAAAATCACGTGAAAGGATATACGTTCCGATTGGTCCCATAGAAATCTGATCAAAATCGGTTCAGTAGTTTGGTATTTAAATCAAAATAGCTGGAGGAAATAGAAAATATATCATCCAAGTAAACGAAATTGCGTGTTTGCTTTCCTGTAACTTTCCAGTGGTAGGTATTGTTAGGTGAGGGATGTAAGGGGTGAAAAATGTTAACTAAAAAACTTTTTTACCAAAACATATAACCGACTTCCAAATAAAAAAAAAACACAAAATATAAAATAACTTTAATTTCAGAAGTCGGTGTTTTTAGGACGAAACCGTCCAAAAGACGCCTGAACGTTCGGGGAAAGGCGTAGGGAATCTGGGATGCTTAACCTCACTAAAACCACCTTATGATCACCATTAGAACATATACGAAGTCCCGTGACCTATTAAAAGACTACTCCGGGACCCCCTCTATGCAACTTCTGTTAGGGCACATCTCTAGGGATACTGTAAGGCTGCGTTTCCACTAGAGATGTGCGAGAATGCGTAGCGAGAGATGTGTTTGTTAAGAACCAATAGTATCGCTCATCCCATCACTTCCCGTGGGTGTCGTGAGAAGCGACTAAGGGACTCACCAGAGAATGGGCAGCAGCATTTTCTGTACATTGCAAAAGCTAAACTGCAATCGCCAACCCGCCTGCGAAGCGTGGCGATTATTGTAGTCCCCCCCCTTTGGGGGACGCCTATGTCCAGCAGTGGACGTCTTCCGGGTCTTCCGGCTGATATAATGATGATGATTATCGCTTGCGCTGAGCGAGGCTAGGTAAATGAAGCGATTCTATTGGTTCTTATCAAACACATATGTACCTCGCTACGTATTCGCACATTTCTGGTGGAAACGCAACCTTAAGGTCACTCATGAGCCTTGCACGGCAACAAGTGATCAAAATACCAACGTCTTACGGATACGACATTTTAAACCATAAACGATATTAGCTCACAATACTGCGATAGTAATGATGCCCTAAATCAAGTTTGGATGATGAGCAAAGCAAGGCACGAACGATGTTGAAAATGATACCAGCAGAAGGGTCAAATTTGCATGGAAACTTGAGACTGTTTTCTCGGGCAACTCCAGTCCGAGATCAATAACAGTACCTACCCATAAAATTCAAAAAGTTATTCTTAAAATAAAAGCGTTATTATGATTCGAGTAGGTGCTCTAAGAGCTGATCATACAAATAAAATTACGATTTATTAGCTAGCCAGTTTACGACATAACATGCATTTTTATACGCTTTATTTTCTCGTAAAATTCAGATTTCACTTGCGTGAATTTTACGGCGAATCTTTATTATGTTCACAATTATTAATGTTTGAGTACCTACTAACCAAAAGCTATAAAATACCGATATTTGAGAAAAGCCTGGCGCGCAGTCAAAATCGTATCATGGCTCCATCTTTTTTTTTTTTTTCAAAATAATTTCCACAGATTTCTCAAGCGTTTACCAACATCGCAGCCCTGACGATCATTTAAGCACCAAGATATACTTGTAGCACTTATACTTACTTACCTATCACTTGTGTATTTTAACCCAAGAGAGTTACTTTACCAAGACTAAACGCAACCACAAAACGGTAAAAAGCTGTAAAGTTTATCTGTTAGCTATGTCACCGGAAAATCGCAAACTCCGTAAGATTGTAATAAATCTTGATTAGATAATAATTAATCGATATATTATATCGATTAATTATTATCTAATTCTGAATTTTGAATAAATCGTTTAGTATACAATAAATCCCAACCAATAGTTTCCAATATATCCGTGTCTTATTTAGAAAAAATAGTTTACAATTTCACGCGATATTTTACAATCTTACGGCGTTTGCCATTTTCCGATGACAGCTACAAAAAACTAAACCAGTCTGATGAGGTGACTGGGGAACGGTAATCTAGAGATACACGGGACAGGACCCACGTAACTTTAGTTGCGAGATTAAAATTGTTCTCTTCGTAAGGAATCAGCTCATGACCTGATTGGTGGAAAGCGATGGATAAGGTCTGAAAGATGCCTTTTGATTATTACTTCGAAAAGGTTATAGTCTTGGCTATGGCTGGTATATAACAAAAAGATCTATTAACAATCATCTTATTTTTAGCATCCAAATCAACAGGACCATCAAGCAAGTCTATCTAACAAGTTGCTACAGACTTCATTGTCGAATAGAACTTTTCAACTGACTTCGAAAATAACAGCATACCTACTTTAAAAGATCTTGAATTCGTGACAACGCACAGCGTTCGTTTAATCTCTAAAGTGCTTGCATTTGAATAAGTTCACTCCGAATAGAACGTATAATCAGCTTTATGAAAAGACTCTATTGAGCGGTACTGACAGAGTCAAAGTGCATATCTCTCTGGTTTTCTAACAAAGAGTTATGATCGAGCCATTAGAAGGGAGATATGATAGCAAAAGCTTTTGGAAAAATGTTTTGATTCTAAACTCCTAATAAAAAGTGCAGCAAGTTGCGTGTAGTTCTACACTTCCAATCATCACCTTTTCAGGTGAAAGAATATACAATAATGCACGGAGGGTACTGCTGCAGCTGCCATGGCGTATTAGTGCATCAGATAATAATATTGATGGTTTTGCCGCCATTATTAGAAGTAGATGTGCATCCCTGATGACTCGTGTACGCGGCAGCACCAACAGTATTCTCAGTGTATTCGCGGATCGGTGGGATTCCCCAATGTTGCGGAGGTGGGTGCGGCTCCATGCTGAATTTTCTTACTTCAAGGCCCACGGTAACGAGATTGAGTTTCATCGACCATTGTTAAGCATTACCATAGAGTTTCTATGGTAATGCTTAAAGCAGTAGTTTTCGCTAAATCATCAAACTCTAACCCAGAGCATTTGTTTCAAATAACAGACATTTTTTAAACGATGATCGGTCAGTCAAAAACATGAATCTAGTTGCACGTTCGTAAGCGTAGATCTCTATGAAGAAAGACGTGCAAGAAACTCCACGGATCTGTGTTTATGGATCATAACAACAAATTTTGTTTTTCTAAAAAGAAAATAAGAAAAAAAACCTGTGATTTTTTAAATTTTTAGGGTGTCGTAAAGTTTTCAAACTCCACCATGCGGGAGTTAACTAAAAGGGCTTATTGTTTTATAATAATATTTATGTTAAACGAAGTCGGATAAATTACGATTCTTACGCGAGATTCTGACTCGCAATTGGCTAGATTTTGTTGCCCATTTCTGACTCAAGAAAATCAACTTTATAACAGCTTATTTTAATGCTGTATTTGGAACTTGTGAAAACGTGACGTTTTGTGCTGAGTATTCGCACTCGTGTCTTTTTGATCTTTGGTCATTTCACTATTTGGACAATTTGTGCTGTTGACATTGAATAAACGAAATCGTTTATGAAAAGAGCATTTACATTCTACAGTTTTCGACATTATAATATTGTCATGGAAATATTCAAGCATATCGCATCCAAGCAGAATTCACAAATTGCTGCAGTTTCCAACTTTCCACAACTTTATGCTCTTTATATTCCGCGGGAATTCTTCACTCGTATGAAAACTTCGTCACGATTCGGGCACTGCCAAACTTTACAAGAAAATTAGTGAAATAAAATTTCCAGGAGCCATATTAGGGCTTTAAAAAGGAATTGGGTCCACCTCCAACAATGATCAAGTTGTCGTTCAAAAAGTTTTTAGCCAGTGGAAAGACTTCTTGTATTTTGGTACGTCCAACTTTGCAAACGACCAATAGTATCTAACTCATTTCGTGCGTTAAATCTATTAGAGCTCGGAACGGTCTAACTTCGAATCTAATCTGAAGTCGGAGCCATCAATACTAAATGAGCTTTCTAAATCTGAATGTTTGTCTGTAGGATGGGATGTAGCGGAGACAGATTTTTTCCGCTCAAATCCGTTTTCCGCCCTTTGCCTCCATCTGTATATCGATGCGAGATGGATTTAAAATTGGAACGTCAATTTTGGTTTGACAATTTGTGAACCTTCTTTTTTTTTATTTGGTCCCTGGCCTTTTCACCTTGAGATACAAATCTAAGGTTCAATAACCCGACCCTATATTAGACGGATGCACACAACCACTACAGAATCACAAATTCAAAGGCCAGATTGCTAAACCACAACCAACGAAGCTGTAGGATCGGTCCAGAGATATTTAATACGACGCAGCAGTGCGAGCCACGCACAATACTATCAAACAGTAATAGTTCCATACAGAGAAGGTTGTTGCACTTTCTACAACAGGTACTGGTAACAATAAAAGTGTTTAATGTGGGTAATCTGAGCTGACGCGCGTGCTTTCAAACGCCGAGTAACTGCGGTTGCAGCTAACCACAGAACATTCATTGTCGATTCAGACATTTTGCGGGACATTTAATTCGTGGGCGGATCTAATTTCTCTGGCGGGAGATTGTGGTTGCAAGTGACTGATGCTGTTGCAGAAAAACACCATTCCTCAAAGTCACAACACAACATTTCATTTGTTCGACTCCCGCGCCTGAATGCTGCCTCTAAGAAGTAATAATCATATCTCATAGATTCTCCTTCCTTTTGCTGTTTAAGGCCGGCCGGCTGGTAAGGCCTTCATCTTCGATATTGTTACGTACAAAGTTGCTTCTTGCCAAGTTAAAGCTGGAAGTCTACCAAAAAAAACGAAATTTTATTTTTTTGCTTAGTTATGGTTTTTGGTACCTTGTTTTTTGAGTTTATGCTGCCTAGTTCATATAGGTATAGTTTCCTTAATATTTAATTGGGTAGGTGCAAATAATCTCTACAGTCCGAGGTGACTTAAAATCTCTAATAACATGTTAAATTTTTCGAAGAAGGCAGGCGTGATTTTTCCGCATTATGATTACTGCTCTATTTTGTAATTGCGACTCATTGTAACTATCGAATAAGTATTTTTTGTCCAGCTATACTATGAACTCGTCAGTAAGGAAGCAGCAATTAAAGATAATTGACAGATACTACGTAGACATTTTTTCATACAGGAAAAACACCCAGTAAACTTTACAATACGATTAATACAAACAAAACAAACGAAATGTATCATTGCTAGGTAGTTGCTACTCCACCAAATAGACTAATGTCGAAACTCCAGAGAGACTAATTCAAACTAATACGAAGCTATTACAAGTATTAATAGCCCGAAGTGCAGTCAGGTGCATTGCAACAGAACTAGGCTACCTTAGCTCACTAATCTCATATAACCAGTGACAAGGAAGTACGCTGACAGGCTGACATAATGGCTTTACCTATATAGTGACGTCACAAGTCGGTGTATCTCATTACTGGTCGTTATGGAAGCCCGACCGATGCATACTTATTATGAGCTGGCTTCTGTAATATGCAGTCTTGTTATCTTGTTTCTATGCTGATTAGTTGGTGTAATCCCTGTAATGTAGGCCAGTAGTTAACTTGCTGTTCAAAATTGAGATTGGGTTCGACATTTGGTTTGCCAGTAGCATTCCCATACACCCTGACCATAATTTTTGAAGTGAAAACTTCTTCGTCGTGCACTTTTTGGGATGGGTAAAAATGTTAAACTCACGTCAGGACACGTGACCTGATCGAAAATTCGTAAGACGGAGGGAAGCTCTGAAGTATTACATTTTTAATGTAATATAAATTGTCATGTTTGTGTACTATAGCGCAATAAATGAATATTGTATTTTACCACATAAATTATAGTAAGTACTTTTATACTGGTAATTATAGCAATTCGTGCGAAATTATTCCCTAACCATTCCAAAACATCAAAAATGCACAACGTTAATGTTCAAGTTTTCACTTCAGCCGGCACTCCCAGAGATCAAGCCGTTGTTTTTTTTATTGAAAATCATTTGGTTCGAAACGACCGTAAGTATAATATTTTCAACTAAACTATTACTTACTTCAATACATACACACACATCCAGCCGCAGATTTAAAGAAAATGTCGTCTAGACAAAACATTTGCCAAAATGTATCCTGATAAGTAGAAGTAAAAAATGTCTTTTGAACATTGGTCCTTAAAAGTTTAAACAAGGTTTTTAAAGTTCCAACCGCGAGTATGTCTGTCTTGGCATTTGATTTCGGATTGTTTTAGACTTTGTAGGCAGTCTGCATGCCAAGACGCGAACATAAAAAAAAAATTCTGAATTTTGTGTGAAGATTTCTCTGATTTCACTTCCAATCTGCACAGGGTCTGGGACCGCGTGGATGATTAGCTACAAGGACAACCCACCTTCACATTCACAGAGAGAAGGCTTGGACTATAAAGCTCAATGAAACAAAATATACTTTTGCTAAGTAAAGATTCGACAAAACCTTATTCCTAAAACATTCCCATTGAGGATGCAAAATCCTGTGACGGAGGTCCTGAAATGCAAAAGTCTGATACCAGCAAGAACCACGTATCTACTACAACTGAACTACATACTGAAATATAACAACGCCCAACTTCAGGAGTAAACGCGCGTATCATTTCACTCCAGACCGCGGCGAATTGAACAAAGGATCTAACTTCACCAATGCATGCTCAAGTTTGGTATGTGGCTTTGTTCGCTACGTCCTGTCTAGCTAAATGGACGATAGTGGTATGTTACTTCACATTACCTATAGAGTTTCAATTTGATGAGGATCTTCTAGTAAATGTACGTCGTATAAACTCCAAAAGGTGCTAAAGGTTTCTAGATTGTCTGGGAATCTCCCAGAATATTGTGGCTCGTGTATAATGGTACACTTTTTTCTACAGTATATGTTCTGACATGATAAGAATAGCTCATGTCATCATACCGAATGCGCCAGTCAATAAAGTAGTGAAGGGACTGACTACTCAAGGGTCTGTCTTAAAAGTGATGATTTTAAACAGTGTCCATGGTGTAATATATATATAGCGATAGCGATACTCGTTCTTCTCCATTGAGATGATCTACGTTTGGTACGTGCAACTACGAGTAGCTTAAACTTTCAGACCACCTGTTCGACTTCTTAAAAGTTCAAAAGTGCATGTAGGTACTTACCTACCTAAAGGGTTTCGTTGAAATAAAAGGTTTGAAAATTATATTGAACATTTGATATTCGGACTGCTGTACATATGTTCAAATCGCACAGTAAACTCTGATACCGCGATGCAGGATTTCGTTAAAGTTCATCGTTGGCGTGATGGCGTTGCGGTTATTTTTGTTGCCGTACAAATTTCGCTTCGTTAATTTTCTTATGGCGGCACTGATGCCGCTACAACTGAAATTCTTTATTCTCTCATCATAACTTACTTTTTTATACTTGTTACAGAATGTATAACAATAGAATAAATGCAATACCTGTTAAGGGGTCATTTTACTCATCATTATTCAATGAACAACTTTTACTATGGGACCAACACCGAAATCGCGAAAAAAATCAGCTGTTCAGTACATTTTGTCGAGATATGCGCACATAAATGTAGGGGGCGTCGATTTTTTTTTCGCGATTTCAGTTGGTCCCATAGTGAAAGTTGTTCATAATGATGAGTACAATGACCCTTAAGAGGTATTGCGTTTATTCTGTTACAGGTTGTATAAGAATATGAACGTACCTAACTTAGAGAACTAGAAAGTATAGAATATTCAGGCAATCCTTCCAAAAAAACTCATTATTGGCTCTATTTTAAATAGCTTATGTATGACTGTTCAATAAAGCTCGAAACGCAATGTTTTATTAATTTAAAAGTGAGATTCAAAGGAGTCACCCAGTGTGTTGAGGTCACAATAATTCTTATCTAAAGCGCTTCAACAAATATTCATGCTTTTTGCGCGCATTTAGTGCTGTTGGCAAGGTCCCAGCTTTTCCTAAACGTTGTGTAGGTAGGTACCCAGCCAGCGTACATGTGTACCAAACTACTGATAGGTACAATCTTTAGCGCTGGAAGGTTACAAAGTTATTCGCGCTACCTGTTTTATATCAGAAACAACTTCATAAATATTTATTGAGACCGCTCGCGTGCTCTTTGATGTCATTCTTCGTGGACAAAATAAGTAATCCTTTGACCATTAATTTGCTTAGTAAAGGGGTTTGTTGAATAGAAAGCGTTTTTTGCAAATGGGAGGGTCGGACCGTCGCGCGTCGGACGGCACGGGTAGGTATAATGCAATGCGAGGCGCGCGCGCGGTACCCGTCCGACCAGTTGCTCGCCCGCACCCCGCGCGCCCCTCCCGAACAGCTGACATCTCCGACAACAAAGAACATCAACCCAACCCACACAAACATAACACACTACGTACAATCACGATACATTTTTATTATTTTCAACCGTACACGCGACTGTATTGATTGAAACCCTTCATCTACGCTCATTATTATAAAGTTTCGCAGTAGATATTTTACAAAAACAACTCCAAATTAATTTATTTTAGAAGCCAAACATTCGATTAATCAAGGTCTTCCATCAAGCCTTGACGTCGCAATCTAATATTATTATAGCACAGCTACATGACAACGGGCTCGAATATTGAGTAAACAGTGTTGACCATGAATACCAGCCCTCCTACGTGAAAGGTGAATACATACGACCTAACAAAGGGCAGCTAAGTACTTGCCTTTCTGTTCATCCAATACACGAAGGCCCGCGAGTTGTGGCACTCCGGTGAACAAGAGTCTTTTAACAAAACAAGATTGTCTGTTTATTATGATGAATTATCACGGCATCATTGTGTAAAACGCGACGGTCACTTATGTCGTAGTTTTTCACTGTTCTGTTGCTATGGTGCTGTGACTTATCACGACACTTAACTCCGAGTCTTCTTTCATTTGAATCGGTTCTCGTAAGTACTTTGCGTGGTCAATGTTTACGATGTATTACGTTTTATGTGTTATTTACATCACTATTTAGGGGCCTGCGAACGTGATAATCGTTGCACTGCCTGCGCACTTTATTTGCTGCGCTTCTGCGTCAACAAAACAGTCTCTCGGTACTCAATGTCGGGTGAACTCGCCGCCTCGCTCGGCGGAGGTCTGCCCTCTCATTCGCTAGCCTTGGAAACCTCTGGTTTTGTCCCACTCTCACATTTGACGTTTCGCCGGCTGGGTTGCAGCGTTTTAATTTCGTAACATAGTAGAAGGCATTTCTTCACAAATCATACCAAAACTATTAGGTTATATTATCTTTCGTTCATAGCAAGTTATATAGCTGCTCTGACTGGTATATTATGTATGACATACACAAATATAGATTTTTTAATTGCGCCTGATACCATAATTTAGCAATGCCGTAGCCACGATAATATTGCTTTTTCGTTAACGAAAGGAACATAACCAAGTCGGTATTCCTCTACGTAAGGTCTACAACTAGCGCGATAGACATTCGGCAACAGACGTCATGACGAGTAGCAAATTCATAAAACGGACGAATCATATTGTTCTATTCTGAAAAAAGGTAGAAANAGTCGGTATTCCTCTACGTAAGGTCTACAACTAGCGCGATAGACATTCGGCAACAGACGTCATGCATGACGAGTAGCAAATTCATAAAACGGACGAATCATATTGTTCTATTCTGAAAAAAGGTAGAAAAACTAAAACAACAAAAATTTGGTAACTTTTGAATTGAACTTTCACATTTCGGCATAGACTATTTGCAAACTCCATAGACAACCGCTTTTCTAACTTGAACTTTTTCGCAATCGTCTTCAAAACTGAGGTTGAAACATAACAATCTTCAGATAGATTGAGTCCACAGCTGAGAAAAGGGACTTTAAAAAATAAACAAAACATTGAGAGCACACTTAGACTTTATTAACAGTATCACAAAAAATTACAGCATTCTTTTAAATATCTATGATGCCAGGTGGGTGAGCAGTTATGTGTTCTTCTGCCAGAACTTGGCGGCGTTCCGGGGCGTCTTCCCTTTGCCCGAATTCTTCTTTGGAGCTGAATGGGTCTCGCTACCGGCGCCCGAGGCAGATTCCTCGTTCTCTGCTTGCGATTTCAAAGTCTTCTTTATGTACAGTATCTGTAAATAAATTGGGATATTTGTATATTGTTTTATTAAAAGTAAAATTAGAGATTACAAAGAAGACTGTTAGGGGTGACCTTTGTCTAGCAGTGGTGATGACTTGTGAGTTCCATAAAGAAAAGTTTGGTCTTTCCTTAATCAAAGAAACACCATAGGTGGAAAACCCAACATTTTTTTTATTAAATTGGATGGAAAATAAGCAGGTGTCTGCATCTGTTGGTCATTGACTTGAACATAAATGTAGAATAGTCTAAAAAGTATTTACTTATATTCTGTATAATGTAATACTAAACACACAACACCAGAGCATAAACATATTAGTGTAACCCCTTACAATGCCACAAATTCACCATATTTGTTGGTTTGCATACAGGGTTAGCTTTCGATTGTCACATATATGTAACAATGGCATTCAAAAGGATAGAGGCATCTTGTGTAGTAAAGGTGCTACATTGACCCCTATTCAATTCAAACATGTGTACAAACCTCCTGCTCAATAGCCTGATGATGCCTAATAGCCCTCGTTTTGTGGTGATTGGCCCTCGATATGTGCCTATCAACAGAGCTGAGGACTGCCTCGCAAGCATTACACCAGTCTGCCAGAACATCAGCTATTGCTGAGGCATCCTCGAGGCGTGCGTCACGACCCAGGGCGACGTCAACCTCCACTCTCTTGCATTCTTGATCCAATTTTCCATGGATTATATCTGGAATGTGAAAGAGATAACGGTGTAAGTATCAATTATGAGGATTGTAAGGCACCAAAGTTAACATAAGTGGATCAAGCCTTATTAAATATAAAAAATATCAGTTTTTAAACAGCTGTATTAATTTTTTTTTTTTTCACAGGTCAATGCAAAGAACTGGCCAAGTGCAAGTCAAATACAAAGTAAAATCCATTTTATGCTAATAATCAAAATTGCAAGATGGGGCCAAAGCAGTACAACTAGAATGTCCTCCTTAGTAACTGGCAAGAATTGGGAACAGTGGAAGGAATGGAGGGAGGTTGCGTAATTAGCTTCATCTCTTTAGACAGACCGACCTTGACTATTCAAAAGTGCCTGTAATGGTTTAACTGAAATAAATGCTTTGAGTTTTTTTGAGTTTTGAGTCTTCGCCTTTGATGATGAATCATTAAAAAGTTTCAAAATCAATGTATCTCACCTGCATAAATAGCTTCAATGATAAGATCCTCCAAATCCCTCACATTTTTGATATCTAATTCTTTCAGCAGCACACTGTAAGGGATACATTTCTCCTGTGTGGCCAGCGATGCTATAGTCAGATGCTGCAACTTCTTGCATTGAGCAGGAGTCAGTTCTAGGTACTCAGATTTGTTCTCAAGATAATCCTTGTATGTGCCATAAGCAAATAGATTTAGAGTCTTCAGATGAGTGGCATAGGGTCCGGTTTCTAACTGAAATATTACATTGTAGTGTAAAGTTTTTTACAGGTGTTGTAGCTTGCTAAGTAAGTTGAAAGGTTATGACAAAGGGGCATAAAACATTTTTAGTAGGTCTAGAAAGAGAAAGTAGTTTTATTAAGTAAGTACCTTCAAATTCAGATAAGCATAAATGATGTGTCATGAATAGACAAGATTCCATTAAAAGGATCATCTACTATAATCCGAGTTTTGTCAACAAGTTTACATAATATTCATTCAGTCACAGCAGTAAGGCTTAGCACAGAAGATAAAGATTAAGAGAATGATTTCTAACCTCTATAATATTCGGCATTTCAAGAAGTTCGCCAAACACATGAACTCCTGGAGCTTCTAAAACCTGTTTGATGAGTTCCGCACATGCTGATCCTTTAGCTCCTTTAGCTAACAACACAAACTGCTCCAACGGATGGTTGGTGGAGAACGACAACAATGAAGAAGGCTCATCGCCCTCCATTGACATTGGATTCATGATGAATATTCAAGATTATTTACTTTCTTACGTAAGTTATACAGTTAGCGGTTTCAAAAAACACTAAGTTATACACAAGCTTTATAAATAAATCCTTTTACGATTTACAACTATTTGAATGAATTTACAATTTGATGCGATTGACAAATTCGACAATTTTATTTTGACAGATTGTGTTACGTTTAGTTGCATGGATTTTGTGTTCTACGAAACGGTTTTGTTTATTTTTTATATATTTGTACTTAAATACAAGCGCAGCACCTGCAAACAATATGATTTCATTTAAAACTCAGTGATCAGGTGTTTACATGGGTGNCCGAAACGGTTTTGTTTATTTTTTATATATTTGTACTTAAAAGCGCAGCACCTGCAAACAATATGATTTCATTTAAAACTCAGTGATCAGGTGTTTACATGGGTGAATTATTTTATTTTGTAAGAAGCGATTTTTATTTGATTTCATTTTCTTGATTTTAAATTCTTTCCTCGATAAGTTGTTCATGGAAGTAGGAACGTTTTGATTATTCCCAAAAACACATTCATGCAGTTTTATAAATACTAAAATAAACAAATAAAATAACTAAAGTAACCACAAAGTAATGGCGATGCAAAGATTCTAATTAAAACCCCTCTACTGTCAAATTGTCAAGCTGAACAACGACGCTTTGACAGTTTCCATTCGGAGTTGCCAGCTTGTGTGGAATTCCCCAAACTGTAAGGAATCTCAAGTTAATTGGCGATTGGCATCATGCGGGGATTTTGAATATCGATAGTCTGGGCCAAGTCAGAACACTTTGTCAAGAAAACGAAATACTTATCTGAACATTTTTTTTACGTTACTCATGGATAGCGAATGACTCCCTTTTTTCTAAATTAATCTAGCCTATTTTGTCCCACTGCTGGGCTCTGTCATTTGCTATGTCGGGCCAGTCCTTTCGGTAGGTATCGAACTCGTCCCGCTATCTTCNTTGTCCCACTGCTGGGCTCTGTCATTTGCTATGTCAGGCACTGCCCGACATAGCAAATGACAGATAGCGGGACGAGTTCGATACCTACCGAAAGGACTGCCTTTCGGTAGGTATCGAACTCGTCCCGCTATCTTCGCCTTGGTCTGCCTCTCCCGCGATGTCATTTAGCATTTAATGGGAGCCATTCGGAAGTTCTTCAGCGTTAGAAATATCATGCGAAAATGTTAAAGCTAAGAACCGCAATCATATACAAAATACAAACACTGTAATACTTTTTAATGGCCACAAGGGAAGTTATTAAAAACTGCAAGGCAGTGTCAAGTTGACTCCATCGAGAAAAAGGTTTGTCACAAAAATATGGAAATGTGAATAAATAAAGGTATCTTAGAAAATTTGATGAAATTGGCTTCATTTCCTAAAAAAATGTAGGGGATTTTGTGAGGAATCAGTTGATTTTTTGTGTAAATTCCCTAATTTGGGAATTTACCTTAGATTTTTGGGAAATTTAATAAATTGATGTTGGCAACGCTGCAAGTGTCATTNAAAATAAAGGTATCTTAGAAAATTTGATGAAATTGGCTTCATTTCCTAAAAAAATGTAGGGGATTTTGTGAGGAATCAGTAGATTTTTTGTCCCCAAATTAGGGAATTTACCTTAGATTTTTGGGAAATTTAATAAATTGATGTTGGCAACGCTGCAAGTGTCATTCTTACGCAACATCTAAATTTCACAGCTAGGCATTGGCATCGCCAAAAATATAGCATCAACAAATTCGTCCTCAACGCTGTCAGCTGGTAATGTGCCCAAGAGACTGGCGGCATTGCCACGTTGAATGGCAATGCTCAGTCTCTGGCCAAAGTAAAAGCCAGCTCTTGGGTTACGAGAAGGATCAACTTTTCGAAAATATTTGAAGAGGCTGTAAGAACAAGGGCCAAGAGTTTCAACCCCAAACGGCTCGAAAATATAGTTACCAATAGGTACAGACGCTAGCACATCAAGCTACAACGATCTGTCAAATTTCTTTAATAGATTTTCAGCCAAATCGCTAAAGAATTAGGTCCAAGGTTGATTGGAAAAATTTGACAGTTTCGGGTAGCTTGATGTGCTGTCGTATGTACTATATTTACACCACTTGACATTTTCCGCAGCCACAGCGGCAGCGCCAGCACAACACGATGAACTAGGAAAATGGGGTGGTGCAAGCAAGAGTATCGACTTTCTCTATGGTATACGCAGTATACACAGGTTGCGTCCCACACTAAAGGCCTACCCATCTTCCATGTAAACAAAGACATGCCATCCGGTCTTTTGCCTTAAAGTTTTTTCCTTGTGCACAAACAAAACGTTTGGGCCTACCATAGATTACAATTTACTTTTTTTTTATTTAAAGTTCCTTGGTAAAACTGTTTTAGTTTCATTCGCCAACCTCCGTGTTTTTGCGGTTAAATCATGGTATCGATTAGTTGAAAAAATACATGACATTTAATTATTTGACAGAAATGAAAACAAATTTTTTCGGACAATGCATTGTATGATTGATTTATCATTGCTACTTGAATGAGTTGAATTTTAAAACCCATAATTGACCATAAACAATAAAATGGCGTCCGGTTTTTTGTGTGTGCGATAAAATAATTGTTTTCATGAAATCATGAGATTTATTTGAGTTTTGGATATATAATCATGTTTACTAGTACTTAAACATAATTATGGATAGTTATAAAGTGTCTAATAAACTAAATCACGTACTGTTTGTCGAAAATAATGTGCGTGTCAATCCTGCTCATAGCGTCGTTGTCCTATGCCGCCTTTTATATTGAGTTGATTAGACTAATTTACGAAGATTTCTTCGTTTAGACTGGTGTTCGTGAGTCAATAAAAGCATCGTTAACTATGAATTTACATAGATAGTACGTTTTTGTCGGCTTTGTGATCGATGAGTGCGTTGTGCGTTTGTAGTAGTGAAAGCGTACATACATGTTCGCAATGATAAAACTGTCATGAGGACTCTTGTTTACTATCAAATAGGGAATTTGTGTTAGTGAATTAGTTTTTCTAATTGTAATGAATTATATTTGTTGTTAAAAATGTGTATGCCAACTCCTAACAATGTGTCGGGCTTCGGTTACTCGTGGGGTTTCACGAGTTCCGCGGACCTTACGAAGGGTGAGGTGGAAACACCTAGTAGTCTGAGCTATACTTTGGGAAACACGGTATGTATAACAATGAAATTAAACTTTAATGTCGCCGAACTCGTGACAAAGTGATATATTTGCATAGTAATTTCACAGTACAATAGAAAACCTAATGTGTTTTGATGCAATCCAATTTCTATAGTGAAGTTATTTGTTATAGTCATAGGAGTTTAGTTCCAATTAGATGCAGTATAACTGCAATGTTTACATATTATTACATCATATGATTCTATTCTACTTAGAATACAAAACACAATATATTACATACATGAAATCTGGTTGGCACTGACCCTTCTGTCTTTCATATCATAGTATAATATTCTGGACTTGAAAACCTTAACACTTATCGCTACTTTGTTTTAAATCCTTTATAATTAACCTTATGGTAACCACATGCTGCTGTAACCATGCATTTGAGTGTAAAAAATGAAAAAAATGTTATGATTTCAGAATATTTGAATACAGTTTATGAATAACTCATACTAAGATAGAAAGTTACAAAGTCCTAGGGTGAACACACTTATCCCAAACCATTTAAGGGAATTTTTTCAATAAAATTTCTTAGTTTACACAAGGTATTGCACTAATATCATGAAAAAAAATATAATGTATTCCTTATTTATAGAAAAACCAAGGATCAAATACAAGTTTTCTGATAAGCCATTACTTTTCAAATAATTATATAATTATTGTTGCTAGGTGAGATGTGCTTAATTTTGACCAGTCGGTCACCAGTGAATAACCAGTTAATATAACAATTGCTTTTAATTAGTAAATTTGATTTTTACTGCAAANAGCTTAATTTTGACCAGTCGGTCACCAATATGATGGCACCAGTGAATAACCAGTTAATATAACAATTGCTTTTAATTAGTAAATTTGATTTTTACTGCAAATTTAATGTATTTGAGTATTGTACTACATCTATGGTCTCAAAAATTAGTCAAAATGTTTGTGAGTTTGACCTTATTATTAGATAAGCTATAAAATCTTGATGGGCTTGTCCATTATGGCCTGAACCCTCTTGGAATTGTTCATATAGTGTTTAAACATCTTTCTACCTATATTTTTTAATAAAAATACACTCACATTAACTCCCTTTTTGGTTGCATGGTGTCTATAAGAAAATGTATTGATGGTCAATTACTAGGACAGATTTCTCATATCGATTTCACCAATGTTATACCATTAGTCAACTGAAGGCTCATTGCAGTGTAACAAGTTATCTTAAATGAATATTTGAGTGCCATTTATATAAAAAACTCTTTAAAATACTTCAGACACCAGTGTTTAAAGAGCTAACTTGTGGAACAATAAGNGCAATGTTATACCATTAGTCAACTGAAGGCTCATTGCAGTGTAACAAGTTATCTTAAATGAATATTTGAGTGCCATTTTATAAAAAACTCTTTAAAATACTTCAGACACCAGTGTTTAAAGAGCTAACTTGTGGAACAATAAGCATTTTATGTTGCCATAGTTTACCAATGGCTTCAATTAAGATATTTTGGTAATAAAACCATTAATCATGTATGTGATGTGATGCCAAATAACTAACTCATTTTAAATGCTGAAGATGTTGTCTTATTTGCTTTTAGTTTTGATTGGCTCCTCAGTAAATGATTGCCAAGGCTACCAATAGCAAAATAGTGGAGAAAAATTTAAAAGAAGCTTAATATTTACAATAGTACTTTAAAATGGTGTACTGGTACGTGGTGCAGGATTGGTACACCTAACCTATAATTTTTTTTAGATTATAATATTGATTACTATTACTACAAAAATAATGCTAATCAAGTAATTTCGATAGATTTTTATCCTTATTGCTTCTGTGAGCAGTTTCATCAATTAAAAGTATATATCTGGAAGGATTCTAGAACTACATACCTAGTTGAATAATAAAGTTTGTTTTTCTACAAGCATGAACGANATCTGGAAGGATTCTAGAACTACATACCTAGTTGAATAATAAAGTTTGTTTTTCTACAAGCATGAACGAAAAACTCTTCGTAAAACTAATAAGAGATCAAAAAATTTGTTTTTCTAAACTTGAATCTAAAACTTTTCCAAGTTACTATGACAGCATGAATTTATTCTTTTCAGGTTTCCCCAGAAACAACACTGACTGTTATGTCCCACAAGACACCGCAAGTGCAAGAAAAAGTGGGTGCAGTCACGGTAGCAGTGTCTAATGCTGGAGCACAACTGACGAGGGTGGTAACTACAGGCACACCGGTTACTGGGAGACGTATGTTTGTAGTCAATGATGCGGCTCATACCCTGAACAGGGTGTCACAGCAGAATCAAACTACTACTATACATAGTGAGTGTTAAGATCTAGTTATTGGCTTATTTTATTTTTTCTTCCAAAACAACCATACATATTGTTTAGATCTTTTGCTTAGCTTACAAGACATATCCCAATCTGTTAAATCTGAGATGATTTTACAAGGAAACTACTAGAAAGAAGAATAATCTGACAGCTTTAACATTCTTTAACTCTCCACTAAAAAGAGGGTTGTTACAAGATTGATATGTGTATCTGTGCGTTAGTCTGTGACTCCTAAACAGATGAACAAATTTAGTTTTTTTTTTTTTTGTTAAAAGTTTTTAAATCAGCTGATCTATGGATACCTTCAAATTCAAATTCATTTATTGTTCTGTTGGACTTTTCTTTGTATCTTTGTGCCTAGTTATCTGCATGCTGTCTAATCTCATCATTCATCCCAAATTCCTCTTTTAAAGAGTTTTTTTTTTAATGTTTCATATTAAGAATAAATATTTCTCCTTCATCATCACTACATATTATAAAACAAAGTCCTCCGTCGCGTCTGTCTGTCTCTTCGCGATAATCTCTAAAAATACTGCACTGATTTTCATGCGGTTTTCACCCATGGGTGGGGTTATTCATGAGGAAGTTTTAGGTGTATAATTCGTCCCGATATTCCTACGGGAAAAATGGGATATGCGCGTACAAATTCGCGG
>NDFZ01003398.1:0-10138 GCA_002192655.3 Mamestra configurata
AAAACAATTAGTGGCGATGTTATCGTCAATAAATTTTTAAAAGCTGGTGCTAATTGAGATAATTATTTGATTTTTAGGGTTCCGTATTATTAGGTACTAAGATTCCACTGTTCGTCTGTCTGTCTCATGAACCGTCATAGCTAGACAGTTGAAATTTTCAACAGATTTATCTGTTGCCGCTATAACAACAAATAATAAAATTAAATTAAATTTCAAATAAGTTGACAAAATCATGTTTCTCGTATGGGAGCCCATACAAGAAACATGATTTTTTCGGCTTATGGTACGGAACCCATAACCCAAGTGCAAGTCCAACTTGCACTTGGCCAGTTTAAAAAAAATCTAGTTTCTACCATTTAGATCTTTAACCTTCAGAAATATGTTAGATTCCTTTAGCTGGGTCCTAACAGGGTCTACAACGGCTCTTAGCTCTTTTTGTTAACATCTTGTTTTAGGTTGTGAAACGCAAATAAACAAATATTTGAATACTTATGAAGATTTTTCCTGTGCCGTAGAGCAATTAGGATCTTAGGAGGTGTTATGAGCCAGGGTTGCGGAATTTCTTTGTAAGAGTCACCGCGGCGTTAATGCAAAGGGCATTTCGAGGAACATGGTTGGGTTTTAGTCAGTAAGAGTCTGGCACTCTCTTCCGCTCCACCTAGAGTTGAAGGAGTCATTTCATGATTTCCCATCGGTAAAAAAGGAAGCACATCAAGCTACAGCAATGAGTCAAATTTCTTTAATAAATTTTCAACTTTATCACTGAAGCATTAGGTTCAAGGTTGATTGGGAAAATTTCACAGCTGCGGGTAGCTTGATGTGTTAGCGTCTGTGCCAATCTGATAGTTAATTGCCTCTTTATAGTAGACATAGCTTCTGCCAGTGACTTCGCCCGTATGAAGAGGGATTCGCCGAGAGATTTCCTGGGATTCTTCTCAATTCCCGGTATAGTTTCCTAGTAGGTATAGTCTATCTAATAGACCATTCAATGTGGCCAATGAGTAAAAGACGCTTGGCTCATGACCAGCAGTAAACGTCTTTCTCATAAAATGGTGATGATGATTCATTCAATGTGGCTATGATACAGTTAATTTTTAATAATTTGAGATT
The DNA here is from genome assembly GCA_002192655.3 of Mamestra configurata. Classification (NCBI taxonomy): domain Eukaryota; kingdom Metazoa; phylum Arthropoda; class Insecta; order Lepidoptera; family Noctuidae; genus Mamestra; species Mamestra configurata. The sequence continues at coordinate 1,111 of NDFZ01003398.1, forward strand.
AGTTATTTTTTAAAACTTTCGCTGATGAAAACAAATTAAGAAGCAATTTAATATTAATTAAACAATTTTTAGGGCGATGACAAGAAAATGCTATTACCAAAATTGGTACAAAACATGTTTTCCTGCTAAGTACAAAGTTAGATTCTATGGATTTTGTTTCCATAATATAAAAAGTTTGCAGCAGATAGATTTTCTACTTTGTAACGCACAGTCCTGAAAAAATACAGTAAAATGAATATTTTTGTTGTTGTTGTGGTAGGTACTTAGTTACGTAAAAAAGAAAATAAAGAATGAAAAATAAATTATTGTCACAGAACTGACTAACATACAAATTGTAAACTAAAACTGGAAACAACCCACCGGCACCCGTAGCTCCTATTCATAAGTACATACCCGTAGGAATTAAGCAACGGTGTTTGGAAGCAGAAATACTTACACGTGGTGACGTGGTTGATGGTAGAAACATCATCCCCAGACGAGATAATACAAACCTAACAAATACGCTGAAGTTGCATTATCCTCATAAACTTAGACAAAAACATCTCTAAATGCCCTATATCTAGGTATAGCAGGTACCTACACCTACCAACCTGCTGTAATTGAATGATTACCTAGCTTAGCATTCCTAGGTACTAGGTAGGTAGGTACTACTACACTATGCATTAATTCTCGGTGGTTTAATTAGTCTGCTACATAGAACACCTCGGTTCGAAGCCGCAAAAGTATCTATCGCTTACAATCGCAGGTTATTGAAAGCACTGCTTTCTATCTAGACGGACCTAGAAAGCAGGTAATGGAATATCGTCGCCGTTGGCCGTGACCACAACCGGTGGTATCATCTAAATTCGAAAATCTTAACTATTTGTTCGATTGTATCGACAGGGTGACTCAATTCTTTGCCAGTATTTCAGGGTGTGAAAGTATTTACGAAGACTTCTACTACGGCATCAACTTAAAATATGGAGGCCTACCACAATCTTTTACAAAACAATCTTATTTCCTATCTACGTTTTAATATTCGATGTGATTTCAACTTGATCCTAGAGCGATTATACCGATCGTAGGTAAAAGTGGTTTATTGTCATGACCGTTTTTACGCCCCCCAAAAAGATTGCCAAAGATGGAAAACTCACCCTGTATATGTAATATAGCCACCACAACCTTTCCCTCTGAAGGGTTTCATAGAGATTTACGATGTCAAAGTCAAAACGATTATTTCAAATAAACCAGGTCGGTCAGTCAAAAACATAAGGCTAGTTAGTTGCACGTTCCAATGCGCAGATCTCTAAGTATGGAGAAGAACGTGCAAGGAACTCCATGGAAACTATTTGAATTCAGTAAATAGTTACAAATAAAGGTTACATGTTGAAATTAGCTAAAATTTGGTATACCTACCTACATATAACACTAAAGAGATTGAATGTATAAAATGCAAACGTGTAGACATAAGAGAACCATGTAGGTTAATGTTTGAGTTGGTCTTTTGAGGAAAGAGCCACACAGATTTGAGTGGACCTGTCCAGACAGTGCAAGCATTTGTCAGTTAACGTGTAGGTCAACTTAGATGTGGTGATGATACCATCTACTTAGCAGATTTTTGCACTACAAACTGTAGACTGTAGGCATTGTCTCCATTCATGGATAGAAGTACCTACCTACCTTAGCAAATGGGAGCTTCTGCCGCACGTTAGCACGTATTTAGTAGGTTGTTCAATCAACACGGACCATGTTGTGTTTCAATAATCGTAACATTTAATTCCATCGCAAGAGAGGGGCGCGTATTACTCACCCCACTTCCCCAGTTCAGTAGGTACAGTTGCTGATATTTTCATGTTTTTTTTTGTCTCTCTCCACGTATCGGCACAGAATATATAAAAGTACTACCACAGAATATATAATAGTACTACGTGTACTACGTGTATCGGGCCGACCACGCTTTTATTAATTAATTCTGCACGTTACCTTAAAATAATGAACTGGTAAACCGTATCCTATTCGTTAGGTATCTAGTTCTTGAAAATAAACGGTAGGTATTCTCAGGATCCCTAAAAATAACCTTTATATTTTTAAGGATCCTGAGAATACGGTAACAAAAGGAGAATATTAAATAGCTGAATATTATGATTGCCTAAGGGCATGCCTATCATTTATGTAAGTAGGTAGGTGGTTCTATATGTAAAGGTACGTCGACACCTAAATTAGTGTAAAATGCTTGTTATCTACCTATATTGGGCGTTTTAAGGGGTTCCGTAGTCAACAAGGAACCCTTACTTATAGTTTCGCCATGTCTGTCTGTCCACGGTTTAGCTCAGAGATGCTTAGCACTAGAAAGTTGGAATTCGGTGTGGGTATACAATATACAATTAAACACACCGTCAAAGTGGTAAACTAAAATCTTGAAAAAAATAGATACGGTATGCGTAAAGTGGCGATGTTTTTCTTTTTTATCGTCTGTCCCATTGTGTGTGGTGTCGTTGGATAGGGCGTTTAAAAATATTGAGGGTGTGCGAAAACCATTTTTCCATACAAGAATTCGTTTGCGAAATGTTAAANTACATATTAAACACACCGTCAAAGTGGTGAACTAAAATCTTGAAAAAAATAGATACGGTATGCGTAAAGTGGCGATGTTTTTCTTTTTTATCGTCTGTCCCATTGTGTGTGTTAAAAATATTGAGGGTGTGCGAAAACCATTTTTCCATACAAGAATTCGTTTGCGAAATGTTAAAGTTTTAAGTGCTAATTTTTGATAGAGTCAAGTGTCCCCCCCCCATGTCAGCTAAACGGTTGTTTTTGGAGACGTGAAAAAATCATAGTATTACCATATATTAACGAATTTTAAAGGACAACTAGCACAGCTCAGTAGGCTTTATAAGTTAACGAGTAATAAATCGACCAACCTATTAAATGTAGGTAACTGATTAGGTAACATTTTCGTAGCAACCCCATAGAAAATGATTTATTACTGTAGTATTTGTAACTTTGTAATGTCATTGTAAAATTTGCTATTTTTTGCCATGGCTTACGGGGCGGGTAACTACGGACCTACACTGTGGGTGGCCCGACACGCGCTTGGCCGGTTTTTTAGGATTCGGTTCACAGCAACTGAAATAAGCTGAAACTAGCTGTGGAAATTTACCTGCTTTGTTCTTACTAGGTGTATACTCGACTATTGCACCTAGGTACTTCAACTATTAAAAAAAACATCNTTTAATTTAGGTAACATTTTCGTAGCAACCCCATAGAAAATGATATATTACTGTAGTATTTGTAACTTTGTAATGTCATTGTAAATTTTGCTATTTTTTGCCATGGTTTACGGGACGGGTAACTACGGACCTACACTGTGGGTGGCCCGACACGCGCTTGGCCGGTTTTTTAGGATTCGGTTCACAGCAACTGAAATAAGCTGAAACTAGCTGTGGAAATTTACCTGCTTTGTTCTTACTAGGTGTATACTCGACTATTGCACCTAGGTACTTCAACTATTAAAAAAAACATCATCAACGAAGGCCTATTTCAAAAGAAGTGTCTTGTCTTAGTTTGCTTTTAATTAAAAACCTATAAAAATAAATTGGTCCTACAGTAATTACTTAGGCATTGATTAGCCCAATCCAATTTAGAGAACGCACGGAGCCTAGATAAATGTTAAGCCTGTTTCTATCTGAAGCTGTAAACTAAAGTATCTACTTAGTATCACTTTATGGATAAGATAAAGACTTATTAGGCAGGCTACTGAAGTGAACTTACTCATGGATAGAATTAATGAGATCAAGAGGTATCTATTTGTCTTATTATATTAACATTGAAGTTGTAGTAGCCGTATGTGATCACAAAAAAACTGGTTTAACCACAAAATTCTGGTGTTTTGTTTTGGTTAGAAAATGTTCGTGGTTCATATTAAAACCAATCGTTTTGAATTTTTTATTTCTGAAATAGGGTTAGAGTCACGCACAGTAAATTCATGTAAAGTACCTACTGGTACTCAGCGGCATAAGGTTGACTGGAAGACGACCTCATCATAGTTGGGAAATGGCTAGGCAGACTGACTTGAAAACGGAGTGAATGATGTGGAGAGTGAGTGAGGGGGGAGTGAAGAGTGGATGAAGAAAGTGTTGCTAGTTGTTGCGCCGAAACCCAAGTAACATGGCATAAGGGCATAGGGTTGCCAACCTTATTTAGAAGAAATAGAGTATTTTTTATTTTAGAGTACGGTTGGCAACACTACAATACAAGGGCAGGAAGATTATGATGGTCAGTGAGATGAGATATCTAAGAATCAAAATGAGAACCTCATGAGAGGTCAGCAACCACAAAATTACACCTCTGCTTTGTTCCCTCCGACCACTGTAACATAAACCCATGTAACTTATCTCGATCCCAAGACCCAATAAGAGATCGAAACGCCATGCCACCGCAGGAAACGCAAGCTGGCTTCATAGAAACGCTTTCTAATGGTCGAAACTCATTAAAATCGATTTTACAACCACGAGCAGGAACACTATACCATAGAGAAAAGGATTTCCTTGAAGTTTTATGGCTGTGATTTGTCGTGAGAAACATTCATGTCGTTTTATTGTATTAATTAATGTCCATAAGGGTCGGATAAAGTGTTAGATATGGGTTTTTCTATCAGGAATTCCCCAGTAGCAGCCCGAAGTTCGGATTTGCTAGGTGGATGGCAGTAGGCTTGTTCCCTGTTCTATTTGACTTTAATATAAATGACGAAACGATAGTGTGGTATAGCTGCACCGCTGCCTAAGCCTTTGGGAACGGAATCCTGCACATGAATGAATCTGCTAGCGTTCTTTGTACCTACCTACTAGGCATCACCTGTTGAGGCCAATTTTTTAGCAAAATGGCTAAGATAATATTTTGCCATTTTTTAACTCTAACAACGCTAGGTCAGCTCATGGTAAGAATTTTATTATTGAGGTGTCGAATGCATGTCATGCATGTTTAGGTTTTCAAAATGCTGCAACGCAGTTTAGCAGATTACAACAAAACTTTTCAATAAAGCATTGCTTAGGCAGCAGCATTGTGTGTGCTGATTACAGGTCTGCTAGCAAAGCGTTAAGGGAATGACTAAACTTCAAATTTTGGTAAAAGCCCTCATGTGCACGGCCACATAACAGGGCCATCAATTCATTAGGCAAAGTGTTCGACGTTTGAAACACTTCCCCCCCTTTGTGTCATTGTGATGTGAATCCATGAGAATAAGGTTCTTATATTATATTGTCTACCTATTTGTTTGCAGCTTGTTACCAACACTCATCAATAATATTTTAAAAAGTAGATGAGGTCAGATCTTTCCATCCGAATTTTCCATAGATACATATTGACTATGTTAACAACTACGGAAAAGGAAAAGTTTCGATAATTTCCTTTATAAATAAAAGCCTTAATTTCGGGCACGCCACATACGCATTAACGCTAAACAGTTAATGCGGAACCAACTTTGCTTTTTACAAGTTTTTGAACATCATCGACGGTTAAACTATAAAACACATTAGGTAGATATGACTTCTTTGTTTCTTATGATAAACTTTGTTGTTTGCAGGTAATCAGTCATACTTTTTGTTATAATCACCGCAATAAAACTGCAGGAAGCTAACAACGATAAATAATTAAGATATAGGTACCTACTGACTACATAGTGGGTAGTATTATAAATTGCAGGTTAAAGCCTGAAGTAGACGTAAATTACAGTCTCGATTATTACCTGTTCATATCTTAATAATTATCACACTAGATTTGAATTTAATACCAGCTTCATCTATTCCCTTAATTGTTAATTATGTAGATAGGTATATGATACCTGCCAAGTGTACCTGTGTCTACGTATTTAATCATATGAAGGCTTACTTCGCTCATCATAACAACATATTATTAAGGTTTCCACGAAATCTGTTTTTATAGTCTGAGTTTTAAGTTACTATTTAGATAGGTAGATATAGTTACTATTTAGATATTAATTAGATTCAGTTTTAATTAAGTACTAACGTTTGGGTCAAGACAAAGTCGAAGTATGCTTTTTTTTGAAGTATTAATTAATCAAATAACTTGATAGCTCATATTGCGTTATAAGTAGGAGAAAATATTTTGTAGACGTCAGCACATCAAAAAGATTCTGTCAAATTCTTAAATAGATTTTCAACTTTATCACTAACAATTAAGTTTGAGATTGATTGGAAAAATTTGACAGTTTCGGGTACCCAATGAATGTAAGGCAAAAGAATGGGTGAATTGGGTGATCCTGACCAACCATTACATACCGAGATTCGGATGGCACGTTAATCCGGTGGTCACGACTGTCATTTGTAGATTTTTGAGTAAAACTATCGGTAGTGAGCTAAAGCCAGAAAATCTGACATCAGTCTTGCTAAGAGGTAACCTACTGTTACTGGCTTGTGGAGGTCAGATGGGCAGTCATTCCACGTCGAATACTGGTATTCTGCTGACTCCGGTTAGACTTGGAGCCACCGCTTACATTATACATTGGGATAAGGCTTTGCAAATTTTTTGTTTAGCTAAAAAAGGATGGTCAGTCAAGTCGAATTGATGGATTTTGGGAATACTTTCATTGTGCCCACAGCTAAGGGGTAGAATACCCTGCCGGAGTCTGTTTCCTGATAGCTACAACCTGAGAATCATTAAGTAGGTCTCCTAGACAAGCGTGTTCCATCGTTCACCAAATCATCGCTTTGAAGAGAAAAAAGTCACGATAGGTTGGATGAAGCTCCCTTTTAACCCATCCATTCTCATTTTGCGCTATTTTGATAAGCAACACCTTACAAAGGCGCTTATAGGTATGTACGTCCTATACGTGGCATGCGACCTTAAAACCGTTTCGTGGCCGTGTCCAATAGGTAATAAATGATGACGGATTCGTCGTTAATTAGCCGGTTGGTAATCATAAACTTATTAATTGACCATTCATCGTCGTCGTCATCTACCGGCAATTATCTTACAAAGATTTCTATAAAATTATTGAAATTAAAACTCGCGTGTTTGTCAACATTGCATGGCTTATCAAATTGTTCCTACCTGTCTTTATTTTCTAGTTATATTTAAAGGTAGGAATTTCCTTTATCTTAGAGGTTCTACCTACCTTGGACTTAAGAATTAAATTACTTATAATTATGTTGTTTACAGACGAGACCTCTGTGGTTGTTAATATATCATCAGTAAGAGCAAACTACGTATAAAACGTATCTAAGTTTTATTATAGAGCGGGTATCTACTCAATAGACGTTGTTATATCACAATATTGACTAAGAGATACATTAAATTATTATATTATTAAAATCCAATCTACGCACAATACTTTCTTAGCGACCGGCGTGGAAAGTAAAAATTTGTTTCCGTACACGGTTCATTAATTTCACGACCGCCATCAGGTTTTTTTACTGTCCACAAATAAGTGCGCCAGTGCCAAAGATATTGCAAAAGTTACACTTTTTTATGTGTTTAAGATTAATTTTGTGCCACTTCCTGTTTCGTGTTATGTCATACAGTAAGTTTGTTTCCTGATGACACTATGTATGGAAAAAATAAGTTTTTATTACGTAGTCAGGAAGGAAACGAAATGTGAACCACATAAAGTCTCCCGTGTGGAAACATGTGGAAACGAGTGGACTCACCTAATTGCGTAATTAGCGGTTGGGCTTGATTCGCACTTAGAAGAAAACGGTAGCAAGACCATCTAGATAAACTGCATTGGAAGTACCGATAAGGTATCAGTACCTATGGCTTGAATAGCCGGATGAACGAAAGTTCCGGATTCAAATCTTTAGCACTGACTGGTTAGTCCACGTTTTTGATGTCTTCAATCATACTTTCCAGCCTTTTAACGACTCCTGGTAATAATAAAGACTTAAATCTGTGATATTAACTACTTAATTTAATTAAGTGCAAAAGCATTACCTAACATTTAAAGAAAACCATGTCAAAAACATTCTAGGTCATATCGATTGCAGAAATTTATTTTTACTTCCTGCCCGAGTTCATATTATGTGCATTGACACAACGAATCGAAAACAAATACGAAAAAAAAAGTTCTGTACTTAATAGTTATGGTCTAATAAATATCGTGTCGCCAATTATGTACTTCACGCCTGTCTCAAAATAGAGGTGTGCGTCTACTGACGTAATAAGTAAACTCCAAAATGAAAAACAGGCCCAGTCCGTGTCGGGTCACGCGCAGTGTAGGGTTCCGTAGTAGGACGTCACAATTGCCGACTTAGAATGGTGCTTTTTACATTAGGTACAATTACAGTACATTCTATAGGTTGGTCGACCATTAGGTACTCGTTAACTTGGAAAGCCTACTTAGCCATGAGTTTCCCTTTGTATTTCGTTATATGCTACTAACATGATTTTTACACGTCTCCAGAAACAACCGTTTAGCTGGCAGAGGGCTTAATATTTCTAAAACGGATCCTTGAATGGAATAATGGTTTTTGGTACGACCTATCCAACGACACCCCATACCATGGGAAAGACGTTAAAAAAATCATTCCCACTTTCAAGATTTTATTTTACCACTTTGTTGGCAACCCATACTTAATTTCAACTTATTAGTGCTAAGCGTCCCTGAGCTAAAACGCGGACTGACAGACAGACCGACGGACATGACGAAACTATAAGGGTTCGTCCTTGACTACGGAACCCTAAAAATTTTTGCCAAGTTCATCGCGACTTACATTTGTGCAGTGCCGAGTGAAGTCAACGCTCGGCACTGCACAAGTGTAAAACACTATGAGAGGAACAACTGTGAGGAACAGCAGTGATTGACATAAAGATGTTTGTTACTGCTGACGATATTGATGACTGCTGTTCCTCACAGTTGTTCCTCTAAGTACTTAAGTAATTAATGTTGTGTAGATCATAATTGAGAGGGGTTCTTAATACTTTTTGAGGTCGTATTGCCAACAAACATCTTTATGTCAATCAAAGGTTGAAATCCCTTTCTCAGTTTGTACCCTTCATCGTCACTAAAATTTCTCATACCATTACTACATACCTA
>NDFZ01003399.1:0-27705 GCA_002192655.3 Mamestra configurata
TTGTCGGAATTGTTTGCAGAACCAGTTCTTTTATCTTCTTTTTTTCCTACGACTGTGTCAATTTTTGTTTGTTTGCCGTCATTTTTCAATGATGCATCACTATTGCTAGACGTGTCAGTACTTTCGCCAAGATCTTTATTGCTGGCCCCGCCGCTTTTTTCAGATTCTGTATCCTTTTTGTTACTTTTACTGTTGGTACTTTCAGATGGGACAGCTTTTCTAAATTTGTCAGACAGATCACTTTCATCATCATCATCATCATCATCATTATCACTAGAGTCTTTATTGCTAGACTTGTCCTTTATAACAGAATCTTCATTTTCATTATTTGTTAGTTCAGGTCCATTCTTTTGTCCTACGACTGTAATAATGTTACGTTCAGATTTACCTCCTTTTTCATCGCGTACCTCTTTGCTAGCGCTGTCATCATCTTCAGATCGTACAACCTTTTTGTTCTGTTTATCATCAGTACTTCCAGGTTTAGCTGCTTCTTTAGACAGGTAAGGAATATTACTTTGATTATCATCATCATCATCATCATTTTCAGTGTTATCTATTGTAGCGTCGTTATTTTCGTCTTGACCAGTTTGGTCGACATCTGATGAGTTATTCTCTGAAGTTGCATCGTTTCCAGTGGCTTCAGAGTCATCAAGTCCATTATATTTTTTTTGTTTTGCGACTGTGTCAATTTCGGAAGTAATTTTGTGTTTCCTGTCGCTATTTCTTTTAGGTTTATTACCTGTGTTTGTTTCGGCAGTTTCTTCATCATTGTTATCACGAAATTCATTGCCAGAGTTATCCCCATTTTCAGTTTCTACAGCCTTTTTATCTTTTTCACCCCCATTGCTTTCATCTTTTTCTTCTTTGTTTTCATCTTGATCAGTTTTGTCAGCCACTCTTATTTTATTAATTAATGATGATTCATCCTTAGAACCTACATCATTTTCACTATCTGCAGAGTTAGATCCATTATCTACCTTTTGTTCAATGACTGTGCCAATTTCGGTTACAAGTTTACGTGTTTTGCCGTCATTACTACCAGATTGGCCTCGTTGACTACTGCTTTTGTCATCCTTATCATTTTGACTTTCATTACCAGAGTTATCTTTATCTTCAATTTTTATAACCTTTTGGTCTTTTTTGCCGACTTTACTTCCAGATTCCTTACCAGGTAGATTATAGAACTTGTCAGGTAGATTAACATCGTCATCACTATTATTGCTAGTATCGACTTCACCTTGTTTAACGTCGCTGGCAACTGGGTTTTTACTAACCAATGTGTCAGTTTCACTTATTATAGATTCAGATCCATTTTTCCTTTTTTGTCCTAAGACTGTGGTAATTTTGGTAAGAATTTGTTTCTTATCACCAGTGCTTGCAGGTTCACTTGTAGCATCGTCATTATCACCACGATCTTCTATTTCTTTGCTATCACTATTTACAGAGTTATATTTTTTACGTCCACATTTTGAAGGTTTTCTTGGTTCTTCGGATAGATCATTATCACCATCATCAGAATCTTCATTGCTAGGTTCATCACCATCTTCCGACGCATCGTTTTGATCATTGTAAATTTCATATTGAACAGTTTTGTCAGAAACTGCAGAGTCCGTTTCGTCATCATTCTGTTGTCCTTTTCGTCCTACAACTGTGCCAATTGTGCCGTTTTTTGCAGGTGTGCCTTTGCCAGACTTGTCAGTACCATTATCAATGCCATCACGATCTTCATTGGCAGATTCGTCCCCATTTTTAGATCTCAAAACTTTTTCAACTTGTTTGCTTCTTGTTTTGTCAGACAAATCGTCCTCATCATCATCAAAGTCTTTACTGTTAGAATCATCGCCATTTCCTGACCCATTGTTTTGAATATTGTTGTTTTCATTTTGAACTGTTTTTTCAGTAACTGCAGAGTTAGTTTCATGAATACTCTGTTGTCCTACAACTGTGCCAATTTTGGTACCAACTTTATGCTTATTGTCACTACTTTTTGAAGGTTTATTTTTGTCAGACTTGCCAGTTTCACCACGATCTTGTTTGCCAGATCCGTCCTCAATTTTTTCACTTCCAGTTTTTGCAGGCTTTCCTGACTCCTCCGATAAATCATCTTCATCATCATCAATTGCTGCACTGCTTGTGTCATTATAACTTTCAGATCCATGTGTCTCGCCATCAGAACGATCATCATTCTCATCATCAAAGTCTTTTTTGCTAGACTCATCACCATCCTCTGGCTCATCGTTTTGACCGCTGTAGTTTTCATTTTGAACAGTTGTGTCAGTAACTGCAGAGTCAGTTTCATTATCATTCTGTTGTCTTACAACTGTATCAGTTTTAGAAATAATTATATATTTATTGTCGCCATTTCTTTTTGGTTCACCTTTGACAGACGTGTCAGTTCCATTATCATTTCTATCACTATCTTTGTTGCTAGATCCGTCCTCAATTTTAGATCTTATAACTTCTCCTTCTTTTTCACTTCCAGTTTTTGCAGGCTTTCCTGACTCGTCCGATAAATCATCTTCATCATCATCAATTGTTGTACTGCTTGTGTCATCATAACTTTCAGATCCATGTGTCTCGCCATCAGAAAGATCATCATTCTCACCATCAAAGTCTTTTTTACTAGACTCATCACCATCCTCTGGCTCATCGCTTTGACCGCTGTAGTTTTCATTTCGAACAGTTTTGTCAGTAACTGCAGAGTCAGTTTCATTATCATTCTGTTGTCTTACAACTGTACTAATTTTGGAAATAATTATATATTTATTGTCACCATTTCTTTTTGGTTCACCTTTGACAGACGTGTCAGTTCCATTATCATTTCTTTCACTATCTTTGTTGCTAGATCCGTCTTCAATTTTAGATCTTATTACCTCTCCTTCTTTTTCACTTCCAGTTTTTGCAGGCTTTCCTGACTCGTCCGATAAATCATCTTCATCATCATCAATTGCTGCACTGCTTGTGTCATTATAACTTTGAGATCCATGTGTCTCGCCATCAGAAAGATCATCATTCTCATCATCAAAGTCTTTTTTGCTAGACTCATCACCATCCTCTGGCTCATCGCTTTGACCGCTGTAGTTTTCATTTTGAACAGTTTTGTCAGTAACTGCAGAGTCAGTTTCATTATCATTCTGTTGTCTTACAACTGTATTAGTTTTAGAAATAATTATATATTTATTGTAGCCATTTCTTTTTGGTTCATCTTTGACAGACGTGTTAGTTCCATTATCATTTCTATCACTATCTTTGTTACCAGTTGCGTCCCTATTTTTAGATCTCATATCTTCTCCATCTTTTTCACTTTCAGTTTTTCCAGGCTTTCCTGACTCGTCCGATAAATCATCTTCATCATCATCATCATCAATTTCTGCACTGCTTGTGTCATCATCATTTTCAGACCCATCTCTTTTGCCGCCAGGGACTTTATTGTCAGATGCGTCCCTAATTTTAGATCTTTTAACTTCTTTATCTTTTTCACTACCAGTTTTTACAGGCTTTCCTGACTCGTCCGATAAATCATCTTCTTCTTCATCATCATCGTCATCATCATCATTATCATCATCATCATCATCATCATCATTATAGCTTTCATACCCATCTTTTTTGTTGCCATTGCTTTCTTTCTGCCCAGTTTTGTCAAAAGTTTCTGTCAATTTATTTTNTATAGCTTTCATACCGATCTTTTTTGTTGCCATTGCTTTCTTTCTGCCCAGTTTTGTCAAAAGTTTCTGTCAATTTATTTTCATCAAAAGCACTTTTATTTTCAGTTTTTGTAGAGTTTCCATCTTGATTAATCTTTTGAACGGTTTCATTTTCTTGGCTACCACTACTTTCTGATTTTCTATCTTCAACAGACTTGCCTGATGCTATCTCGTCATCGTCGTTATCACTAGATAGGGCACCATCTCCAGAACCTATAACTTTTTTAGTTTTCTTCACAAAATCTTCGTTTTTTTTAATGTCTTTTGTTTCACCTTCTTTGTTATCAGATAGTGTTTTTTTGTTAGTCGCATCTGAATTACCTTCTGTAACGCTGTTATCTCTTTCAGTATTTTTTACAAATGGTTTTTTGGTAGTGGCTTTATCAACATCATCTTTATCAAGGTATTCAAGCCCAGAAGTGTCATCATTTTCTGTGTTCTTCTTTATTTCAGATGTAGGTTGTTCTTTACCACTTGCATCTTTGTATGTAGTTGTAATCACTGTAGTTTTCTTAACCACAATATTTTTGATAGTTCCATCATTATCATTGGCATTGACATCTGATCTGTCATCTTTTCCAGTGTTCTTATCAGTTTTATCTTTTTTGTTAGAATCACTTCCGTTATTATAAGTATTTTCTTCAACCGTAGTTTTTTTAACAACAATAGGTTTATCGTTTTTGTTAGATGTAACATCATCATTGTTTTTTTCAATAGTTTTAGCATCGTCCGGTCCGTCACCTTTGTTAATCACATTCGGTTTTTTAGTTATAGTTGTTTCATTGGATTGGGTATTTTCGTTGTCATTATTTTCATTGGAATCTGATCCGTCTTTTCCTAAATCTTTTTTTATAACAGACGATTTACCGTATTTGGTAGTTCTATCATCTTTCTTAATCTGGGTTCCTTTATCAAAAATTGATTTAAAAGGTTTGGTATTTCCTTTATTGCCATTATCAGTAACGTCTAACTTTTCATCAGTTTCTGTATTTTTTTTATTTTTCTCAACAGTGTTAGCCTTTTCGTCGGTGCCTTTTCCATCTTTATCAATGTTTTTTTTCTCCGTTGTTTTTCCAGGCATAATTGGTTTAATATATTTGGTAGTATCCACATTATTGTTGCGTTTAGATCCATCATCTTTTTCTGAGCCTTTTTTAATCACTGTTGTGGTTTCAATAACAATTGATTTAACAGGTTCAGTAGCGTTATCACCATCTTTATCAATAACGTCTGATCCGTCCTCTTTTCTCAAAGGTATTTTGTTTTTCTCAACAAATNTATCATCTTTTTCTGAGCCTTTTTTAATCACTGTTGTGGTTTCAATAACAATTGATTTAACAGGTTCAGTAGCGTTATCAGCATCTTTATCAATAACGTCTGATCCGTCCTCTTTTCTCAAAGGTATTTTGTTTTTCTCAACAAATGTATATTTTTTCTCTTCACCAGAATTTTTGATTACTGTAGTTTTTTCAGTTACAATTGTTTCATCTGTTTTCGTAGTTTTATCATCGTTATTTGCAATAGGCTCAGATTTTTCAGTTGTCCCTAAAATTGTTTCAGTATCTTTAACAGTTTTCTCTTTTTCGTCAGATTTTTTATCGACCGTAGTTTGGTGAGAACCATTGTTGGTGGTTTTATCGTCATAATTGTCAATGGGCTCAGACTTGTCATTTTTTGAAACCTTCTTAGTTTCAGTTGAAGTTGTCTCTATTCTTTCGTTGCCAGTTCCATCTCTGTAAGTGGTTTTAATCGCTGTTATTTTTTCAACCAAAGATTTGAAAGTTTTATCATCATTTGCTTGTCTGACATTCTCAACAGTTATATTTTTTTGTCCTTTCTGTTCAGTGTTTTTATTCGCACTAGGGTTTTCTATCTCAATAAGTTTACTGTCATTAGTAGTTGCATCATTATCCTTGTTGTCATCTTTTTCTAATCCTTTATTAATTTTGCTATTATCTTTCCCATCTTTATTAGTGTCTTTCAATACCGCAAGTTTTTCAGTCACTATCACTTTGGTGTTTTTGATAGATTTATCAGTGTCCTTGCTGCCTAGTCCAGTACTGATTTCTGAACCTTTTTCAATGTTCTCTACAGTTATATCATTTTGGTCTTTATTTTTTCCATTTTTACTACTGTCTTTGATCACCGTAGGTTTTTCAGTCACCGTTTCTTTGATGTTTTTGGTGGCTTTATCAGTGTCTTTGCTGTCTTGTCCAGTACCGGTTCCCGACTTTTTTTCAATTTTCTCTTCAGTATTATCATGTTTGTCTTTAGCTTTGCCATTTTTAAAGGTGCCTTTCAGCACCGTAGGTTTTTCAGTCACTGTTGCTTTGGTAGTTTTATCAGTGTCCTTTTCATCATGTCCACCACTCGTTCCCGAAACTTTTTTAGTTTCCTCTACAGTTTTAGTTTCTTTTCCATCTTCGTTCGTTTTTTTGGTAGGTTTATCATTTTTATTAGAGCCGTCATCGCTATTTTTATCAAACTTAGAACCGTGATCAGATTTTAAAACGTTTTTTGTTTTGTCAGCAGTTTTATCAATCGGTTGATCATTAGTGTTTTTGGTTACTGAAGGTTTAGGCTTTTCAGTCAAAACTGGTTTGTTGTTTTTGATAGTTTCTTTACTATCCTCGCTGTCGAATCCATTATCCTTTCCCAAACCTCTCTTTATGAGCTCAACTGTTTGTTCTTTTTTGCCTTCTTTAGTTCCATGATTGTAAGTATGATTTATTACGTTTGTTTTATTAATAACGATTGTTCTACCGTTATTCTTAGTATTATCGTCTTCGTTCTCAGTGACGTCTGTCTTTACATTATTTTCTGTTAATTTTTTAATTGAAGTAATATCATTTTTTCCATTATCGCTTCCATGTTTCTCCGTATGTTTTTTTACAGCTTTATCTACAAATCCTTCATTAACATTTCCACTAATCTCACTGTCGATATCTGGATGTCTAATCCCCTGAGTAATTTTTGATGATAAATCTTTGTCGATTGTAGTTTTAGATCCAACTTTCTTAACTGTATCGTCAGTTCCGAATATTTTAGTGTCATATTGTGTTAACAAGTCTCTGTCTATTATAATATTGGAAGCAGTAGAAGCGTCTCCACTAGATCCTTCATTGTCATTGTCAAAAGTTGTCACTGGTGTTATGGGTATCAAAGTTTGCAAAGGTGACAATGGTTCTAAAGGTGTCAACGTTGTCAACGGCGCAAATGTCAGCGTTCTGTCAATTAACAACCCATCTTCATAATCAGCATTCCTTACTGGAATTTCACTAATAGGTAAAATGGGACCTAAATTGATTACCGGACTTCTACCAAATATAGTAGTCGGACTTGACCCATCAGTGCCAGGAATATAACCGAAACCACCATTCCGGTAGTAGCTATTAGGTCCATAGACACGATCATTTGAATAGGCATTCAATCCTGGAGCGATAACTGTAGGAATAACGTATCCAGGCACTACCTCCCCGTATGCATTTTCATCACCGGTAGCAGATGAAGGATTCGCCATATAAGAAACACCTGCTGTATCATAAAGCCTAATTCCATGATTAGGAGTTCCATATACAGGACCTCTTTTAATACCCTGAGTCGAATGGTGATGGCCCGGGGCATTGTGCTCAGCCCCATGTTTCAATAGATACTGTGCTTGAGTTAGAATGTTGCTTATATATCTTGAATTTTCATCTTCACTGTCATCTTCGATAGCATATTGACCAACATTGCTTGCACCTCCTTGGACAAAACCTCCCGTTATATATTTCCCAGGGTTTGTAGTTCCAGGGTAGTTCACTGCACCACGGGCATGATTACGGAGACCATTCAAATACTCGTTTGAATTGGAACTGTATCCGTTTCTAGGAGAAATTCCGTTTAAATGTTTTCCTTGATTTCTAATTCCGCTGATCAGGTGAGGTTTGTTTGGTCCTTGTCTTAGGGTTTCACTGAAATCCCCATCAGGTCTTTCTGGATAACCACTGCCACCCACAAAGTGGTTAGTTGGCTGATGACCAGTCCCTCTTACGAACTGTCCATTATTTTGCGGATGATTCCAGAGTCCGTTCACATGTCTTCCATTATGATTTCCTAAGTTTCCAATATGTCCTCTGGATCCACCGTAATTCCCTAATCTACTTCCGTAATTCCTATTTTCGCTTCCATAGTTTGGGTTTTGGTTATAGAACAGTGGCTCAGAAGTCTCTCGGCTAGGTATGTGAGTGAAGGGCGTATGTCTGATGGGACTTCTTTGGAAAGCTGGAGAACCATGACTACCTAATAATTTTTGGATATCGTACTGTCCTGATTCGTCATGTGTTCCGTCACTGTTTGGAAAACCTAGAAGTAAGGATACACAAATTAATATTGGGAGCCCCAGTACAAATGGAACAAAATCCTGACATTCTGTCAGGATCAGATTATCCTAAAATATATATATATATATTTTTTTTTTAAGGATGGGAAATCATCAAATGACTTCTTCCGTTCTGGGTGGAGCGGAAAGGCGTGNTTATTTTTTTTTAAGGATGGGAAATCATCAAATGACTTCTTCCGTTCTGGGTGGAGTGGAAAGGCGTGTCAGACTCTTACTGACTAAAACCCATCCGTGTTCCTTCTAAAGCCCTTTGCGTTCCAGGGCCGCGGTGACTCTTTCGAACAAATTCCGCAACCCTGATCATAAAATATTGGATACGTATTTTTTCAGCAGTGGAGTCTTGTGACGTCACGTATAAGTAAGTATACGTTAAGTGTGACATAACACGAAATTTCAATGCACCGTATCGTCTTCATTTTTGTTAACGTGACAAAAGAAAAAATACGTGTCCAATATTTTTTGGGAATCGAACTGATTGATTAAATCGTTATCGAGATTATGAAAGTCGTCATCATCCATCATCCTACGCTTCCCACGGCCTTCACCAGGTCCTCGGTCCACCTTGTGGGAGGCCGTGCCAACATTGCGTCTTCCGGTCCGTCACTCCAGAATATTTCGACTTCATCGACTATAAGTTCCGTGAGCAATGTGCCCTGCCCACTGCCACTTAAGTTTGGCGATTTTGAAAGTGAGATCTGATTAGGTCCATTTCATTTAACTTCTCTTTTAAGAAGAAGTGTAAATACCTTGGTTTCCACTTCCACGGTTGGCCTGCCCCTGATTATAAGCTGTGTGTGAACTTGACTGCTGCGATTCTTGACTTTCTTCACTAGAACCTGATGAAGACTTGCGATGTACTATAGATCCGCCTTGGCGAGTGGTTTCTGCAAAAAAAATTGTCATAAGTACTTACATAATTAATAATAATAACAGCCGCACGGGTCAATCTTTAAGGTTAAGCAACGCTTGCCAAGGTTGGTCTATGGATGGGTGACCATCTTAACTTACCGAGTTTCCTGCGTGCCTCGGAAAGCACGTTAAGCCGTTGGTCCCGGCTGTCATTTGTAGATCTTTGGCAGTCGTTACGGATTGTCAAAAGCCAGTTAGTCGACTCCAGTCTTGCCAAGGAGTACCGTGTTACCTAGGTAATGGGTTGTGAAGGTCTATATTGGGGTCGGCTTCCAGTCAAATCGAATTCAGCTGAATACCAGTATTTTACGTGGAGCGGNGAGGTCTGGTAGGCAGCTGCTCCACGTAAAATACTGGTATTTAGCTGCATCCGGTTAGACTGGAAGCCGACCCCGACATCGTTAGCAAAAGGCGAGGGAGCTTGATTCAGTCATGATTATGTAGTACTTCATGTGCCGAGCCTTTTCCCAACTATATTGGGGTCGGCTTCCAGTCAAATCGAATTCAGCTGAATACCAGTATTTTACGTGGAGCGGCTGCCTACCAGACCTCCACAACCCATTAACTGGGTAACACGATACACCTTGCTACAGATGGTCTCAAGTTTTCATGGCTTCTGACCACCCGTAACGACTGCCAAAGATCTACAAATGACAGCCGGCAACGGCTTAAAATGCTTTCCGAGGCCCGGAGAAACCTCGGTATGTAACAGAAGGTTAGCTTTGCTGAACCTTGAAGTTCGATCTGTGCGGTTCTTTATTACTTAGCGAAGAGCTCCACCACCTCTCTTCTGATCAAAAGTATACCAATTGGCAAGACTGACTATAGAACTTTCGAGCTTCTGCCTTAAACTGCCAAAGATCTACAAATGTCAGCCGGGACCAACGGCTTAACGTGCTCTCCGAAACACGAAGAGGGGAGGATTTAAAGGTCTGAAACAGGGACTCACCTTCTTCAGCTTTTAGGTTCCTCTTAAAAGCATTATTTTCCTGGCTATTACTTGAAGAACTGGAGCCAGAGCTGCTGCTAATAAGTCCTCCTTTGCCCAGATCAAAGCTTCTGGAAGATTCCTCGTTGTAGGAATTCTTCGATTTGTGTTGGGCGCTGGATTCTTCGACTGAGCCTACATTGCGAGTGGTGCCGCCATTTTGGTCTGGAAAAAGGTTTTTGGTATAGAAGTCTTAATATTGCAATGTAATTATCAGTGATCGGATAATCGAGCGCTTATATACCTAAACTTCTTCCCGTGAAAGATAATATGGACATTCCTTTCTGAATAAATAAGTAATCCCGGTTTCCCGGGATTGAACAATTTTGTAAAAACAACTATAACAAACTTAACTTAACCTTAATAAAATTTTAGCAGTGGTTATTTTGATTTAGTATCTTTACTTTATTCAAAACAAATGGAAAATCATAAAAACTTTCATTGTTAATTAAAAGATCCATTAGAATCGGCTTTTTTAAATTAAAAAAATTACAATGAGAGTTCACAACGCGTTCTAACTATATTTTGCATGCATTTTTAGCAATCTCCATAATTTCGAACGATTCCGGGATCCGGGATTCTGAAAAGCATGTCCGCATTACACTTTCGTGGGAATAAAAGTGAAGTTTAGGTATATTATCACCCGATTAACCGATCACTGGTAATAATGCATGGATCCTTGAAGCTTTAGATTATCCTGGGTGACTACTGACTAGCAATTGAATGCCTTTTTAAAAATAGGATGTTCTAGAGCGATTTTGACCTCGATATATTGGGAGCCACATCGGTTTGTTTTCGAGCTATAAAAATTTCCATTACTTCGGCATGATACGTTAAATATAACTTACCACGACTACTTAAATGGTCCTTACTATACTCTTCAGTCTTCTTCGTCTTATCGCCAATCTTCTTCGAAGTCTGTTTACTCTGAAGAAGTCCTTTCTGTCCTCCTAAGCTCAAGCTTCGGGTGTTTTGTTTTGACTCGTTTCGTTCGACGTCCTCGGAGCGACGCCTTTCCGATTCTGTCTGGGTTTGCGAATTGCCGTCTTGACCTGAAAGACGAAAGAATTCCGGAGCTGGAATTATGAGTGGTAAAGTTTATTATATTAATAGGGGATAAAACGATTTTCGTTTCTCTCTGGATCCTGAAGTCAACGCAGGCGAAATCACAGGCAAAAGCTAAGTTTAAAAAAAACAGTCGTATTAAGAACCTCCTTCTTTTTTCAAGTCGGTTACTAAAATTAATATAAACTTACTTTGCGTCCTTGCCTGACTGTTCTGCTTATTATGTTTCCTCTTATGTTCCTCCCGGGAGTCCGACTCGGTGAAGGCCACACCATTCTCCTTGGAGAGCTCCACTCCTAAGCCCACGGCTCTACTGGGCTTCTTATTGCCAGTGCCGCTTGAAGTGCCAAGAGAGTGGCCGAGGTTCAGCGCTGAAAGATGGAACGTTAGGTTCACAAGTATCTATCTTCTAGTCATTGAGCCCTATGCGGTATTCGATCAATTTCACTCGGTTTTGCGCGGTATTCTGTTGGGTATTTCAAACTGGCGAACCAGTATGGCCATACCGCTCAGATGGTATATTTTAGCTTGTTTATGGAACGTGCTCGGCGTTGACTATGCCATCTAGTGGTGCGTATTCGAAACTTAGATGTAAAATATGACACTTTTGGTGCTGCTGACTACAGTTCCTGCACGTTCCCTATTGCAATCATGTTTCGCCACAACGGCAATGCGTTATATACACTTCTCATCAAAAGAATCGAAACAGTACTGCTAGTACTATTAGGCGTCATTTAAATAAAAAAAGAATGATATCATTTAAAAAAAAAGTCAATAAATAGCTGGCAGTTTACACTACACAATGGTGTACAACAATTCCAAATTTGAATTTAATTTTTTGAATTTTCATCTAGTTAAGAAAAGTAGAGATTGCTTTCAGAATTTCTGCATTTAATCAAATTTTTTGCCAAAAAATAACATATAATACTGATTGTTAACTTAGCACTGTGACATTCTACCATAGAAATGTTTCCTAACAAATATGGATACCTCGCCCACGGAAGCCGCTCAAGTCGTGGCGTTGCTGGATTCAGCGCATAGTAAGCGTGTTGTGGCTGCACGATTGGATCTTAGATCTCTGCTGTCAATAGAGTGGATCAGCGTTATCGAGACTGGTATGTTTACTCGCCGTCCAAGACCGGTATATTGCATCAGTTTCTCTGAAAAATTGTCACTTTAACTCTATTCAACTGCAGCAGCGGCTCCGTGAGAATCGCGGATTGACGGTGAGCGCGCGCGATTCTACCATTACAAGACGATTGGCGGAGCGTGGCCTGAAACCTTATAGACCAGCTAATGGCCCAAAATTGAAGGCGAAGAGCGCACCTTAATTTGCACATGAGTACTCAAAATGGTTATACATTCAATGAAGCACAGTTCTTTTCTGACGAGAGTAAAATCTTGCTGTATGGTAACGACAGAAGCAAGAAGGAGTGCGTTTTGCACATTGCTGCATTGAAGAAAGTGTCAGTTACGGCGACGGTTCATGGACGGTTTGGGAAGGCATAAAGCTGATGAAAAAACAGAACTTGTGGTTGTATCTGAACCTCGCTTACCGTGATTAAATGGGTCACGAAACATCGAAGATTATTTGGAGCCGGTGGTACCAACAAATATTTTATTGGCGAAGAGTTCATTTTTATGCAGGACAATCCCAAGGCTCATACCGCAGGCATTGTAAATGAATGCTTGAGCGAAGTCGGTATTACGGTTATGGGCTGGCCAACAAGAAGCCCGGATATGAATCCCATAGAACACCTATGGGATGAGTTGAAGAGACGAGTCATAGCGAGATATTCTGATATGAGCGAAATACGCAAGGTTCCATCAGTAGGATTACTGCATCCCTCCTCGGCTTTCACTATCGCTCTACACAAATGTTTGTAAGAAAAGGGTTTTTCAGGTACGATTTAAAAAATAATGCAAACTTTCACTTTTATCAAAAAGAAAATAGTGCAAAATGAATAAAAGTCAAAAGTCAAAGTCAATTCCTTTATTTCAACTAGACCATTAAAAGGCACTTTTGAACGTCAAATTTACAGTTTAAAAATAAATATTATAGTGGCTCTGGTTGTTAAAAAAATCGCTACAAGTTTCTACTTATAGATAAAATATTACCAAAATAAAATAAAGTCGTCAACCGATTTTTTAAAAACGGAAAACTTACCTGGCAAACCGTCGATGGCTATTGCCTGAAAAAGACAAAGAAAACGTTTTAAGATNTATTATAGTGGCTCTGGTTGTTAAAAAAATCGCTACAAGTTTCTACTTATAGACAAAATATTACCAAAATAAAATAAAGTCGTCTACCGATTTTTTAAAAACTGAAAACTTACCTGGCAAACCGTCGATGGCTATTGCCTGAAAAAGACAAAGAAAACGTTTTAAGATAAATTATTTTACTTAACTTACAGGTAGAAAAAAAATTAGAGTGAACAGGCTTCTTCTGGGTAAGCTCGCTCCATCGTCGACTTTGGCTCTGTCATCTATGACCTAGACTAGAGTCAAAAGCAAACCCATATCAAATAAAAAAAAAACCAAATAAAAATCGGTTCATCCGTTTAAGAGCTACGATGCCACAGATATACACACAGATACACACGTCAAACTTTTACTACCCCTGTTTTTTGGTCAGGGATTACATAAGAAACTTCAGCAGCAATGAGCAGTGGTCACCCAGAGGTAACGCCGCGAGTTATGAATTGTGTTAGTATGATTGTGTATGTACGCTGTGTCCATCACCGCAGCTCTCAATACGGCACAGCCGGTCGATTCTGTAAACATGTCGAGGTGAGCTGTCAATCCATATAATCAATATGTCACGTGATTACGAAGTGAGCTGTCATTCCATCTTGTTTGTATGGATTGACAGTTCACCTCGTGATCACTTCCCCCAAAGCCTTCACTTCGACATGTTTACAGAATTGACCGGCTTGACAACATTGAGAGGAAATGTCTTTTAACCAAAAATTCGAAGACATCCACCACCCCGCACTGTGCACTTGCACAGCAAAGTATACAAGAGTAAGCGAAGCGAAATTCTAATTTAAATTTATTTTTATTTGTTGTAAACCTACCACAGCGTAGTCTTTTTAAACCAAAGGTTGACTGATAGAGAATGCCTTGATGCATTAAGTCCGCCCATGTACCACTATTGTACATTAAGTTTAAATAAATAAATAAGCGACCTTGAAAATATTAGCACTCCCCAAGTTGTTAGGTTTTCTTTTTCACAAAAAATAGGAGTTGCTTAGTCGACTACACTTAATACTTAATACTACATAAAATATTAGCACTCCCCAAGTTGTTAGGTTTTCTTTTTCACAAAAAATAGGAGTTGCTTAGTCGACTACACTTAATACTTAATACTACATAAAATATTAGCACTCCCCAAGTTGTTAGGTTTTCTTTTTCACAAAAAATAGGAGTTGCTTAGTCGACTACTTATAATATTGAAAGCTTCAGAATAAAGATGAAAGAGCGAGCGAAGCGAGCTCGGCCATTTAACCTCGGAAGAATTAGTTGTTCATTTGACCGTTCATATCACACAGACGAAGTTAGTTTGTGTGACTTAGGTGCCTTATGCATCAAAGTTCCTAAATTAAGGATGCAAAGGCGGCGAAGCTCGTTTATATTAGTTCTGAGGAAATTCAGGGCTGAACGCTAAAAGAGTGTTGGAACATATACCTCTTGCTTGGCCATTGGCCATAGCGTTCATGCACCGGCTTCAAAGAGGCTATTTAATGCACTCCAAAACGCATAATAATTTATTATGATAATGTTTTAAACTTACCATAAACAGTAACACCGCTACCCACTTCATTTTGAAAATGATTTACTTAACGAAATGCGCAATCTGTTTTATATGGCTCAAAACAAAACCTGCCAAAATTATTTGTTTTCACCCAACTGTGCCAACACGGACTTGATATATTGTCGAAATTACACCGATTTTCATTACTTTACCTATTTGCTTAACGTGTTTTGTTGATGAAGTGTTAATTTAAAGTATGGCCTCTTTCCATCTTTTGTTTTCTATAGGTAGGTATTGGGAGGGAAACGGTTTTGTAGCGCGCAATTATTTCGAACCCCGCAAGCCATTTTGGTTTTTAAAAGAGAAGTTAGCTGCCAAACAGCCCATTTTTAAAAGTGTATTAAACTTTTTTAACTCAAATCAATATTCATTTCTAGATAAAACTGAATTATTTGATGAAATATAGGATTTTCTATTTATTAACCCAGTTTAAATATTCACAAAACTATAGGGCCTCAAACGAAGTTGCAACTTTTTGCTGAGTTTTAAAAAACGCTCACCAGTCAGTGACGATGAGCGTTAAATTTTCACTTGGAGAGACATAGAAAACAACCACTTGAGTGAATTTAACAGGATTCAAAAGCTAACAGCACTGCCAGGGTTATGGAATTTATTCGAAAGAGTCACCGCGGCCCTGGAACGCAAAGGGCATTAGATGGAACACGGATGGGTTTTAGTCAGTCAGAGTCTGACACTCCCTTCCGCTCCGCCTAGAGCGGAAGGAGTCATTTGATGATATCCCATACTTAAAAAAAAACCTAACAGCAGGGGTAAAAAGTGCTAGTTTGAGTGTTGCAAAAATTTTTTTGTGGAAATTGCTCAAAAGCTATTATATTACCTCAAAAATTAGCGGCATCTAATACCGCCACAAGAACTAACGTAGCGACATCTATACCGCCATATACGAACTACGTCGTACAAATCCTGCATCGCGGTATCAGAGTATTCCGTGCGACACAACCCGGCACAGCCCGATACCTAGACAGCTTGTAACGGCATCTAATACCGCCACAAAAACTAACGTAGCGACATCTATACCGCCAGTTACGAACTACGTCGTACAAATCCTGCATCGCGGTATCAGAGTTTTCCGTGCGACTTGAACATATACCTACAACAGCCCAAATATTAACCATTGGGCAGTTGCTCACCAGACACAACACCCGTCTGGTCGGAGAATCCTCCCTTTTCAATGGAGGTTTGCGGGACTTACACCCTGTTTCGCTTTCCTATATAAGATGTTACGAATCACGTGATACGCCCGTGACCTCGCTATCTTGTGACGTAGGCACCCAAACAAAATAAGTACCTAATAATTTATAACAAATGGTTTTGTGCGAAGTCTACCATATTGATTAAACATAATTAATTTTCGTGAAACAATACAAAGGCGTAAGTAATTCAAAATTTAATTCATTGTTGGTTCGAATATGTACCAAAATAGTGTGAAACAAAGTCGTTATGTCTGTGTGTTTATTTAATTAATAAGTTACATGTGGAAATTCTCATGAATATCCTACGCCCCGCGGTGGGTGCTGGAACGCAGAATGACGGGGTGGGTAGATACGCTAGGGCAAGTGCCTCCCAAGGGAACGGAATTGTGCGAAAGAGTTACCGCGGCCCTGGAACGCAAAGGACATTTGAAGGAACACGTGTGGGCTTTAGTCAGCAAGAGTCTGACACTCCCTTCCGCTCCGACCAGAGCAGGATGAGACATTTGATGATTACCTACGCAACCACGAAATAAGAGCTAATTCCACACGATGTTCTGCAGTTACCTTCGACCGGGCCGCTGAAGTGCTTGCTATTTCGCCACGCTCCCCCGGCCAAGTTGACCAGAGTGGATTCATTCATCCCGTCACCCTCTGGGCTTTAAGCTTTTAATGGTCTCATCATCTGCCTAGCCTTTTCCCAACTATATTGAGGTCGACTTCCAGTCAAACCGGATTCAGCTGGAAACAGTGTCTGTCTGTCTGAAAACAGTTAATACAAGAATCCTGAATGCAGCGAGGGATTTAAGCTAGCCCAAGGCAAACTCACCTTTATTCCTGAGGAGTAGAGTGAGTTCCTCAAGTAGAGTGTGCTCCTCAGGCCAGGCGAGAAAATTGTGCTCAAGCAATGAAGAAAAGTGGCTGTTCAAAGCGAGCGGCGCGCGTTGGCCTCCACTGCTAGGTCGCGCGTCTGAAGCTGTGCCCCAAGCCACAGACAATTATATTATATCTACTGAATTTCATTTATTGCAATAAAGTGATTTGAATTAGGAACCTCATTTTTACCGCGCTCGCTGCCCCTAGCAGTGGAGGCCGATGGGCGCCGCTCGTGCGCAGGCTGTAATGACGTACTTTACGAGTAGGTTAGGTTTGTATAGCATATAATTTGACGTTTTGGTTCCGGTGGTGTGAAAAAGTTTTTTTGACAAGTATAGCCATCGATCTTTTAACTTTAAAACGCGTATTAAAAATACGTAGAACCTACATACACATGTTTTGCACAAAGAAATATTTGTATTTCGCAAAGTTGTGCACATTTTTCACGCCAATTTATTATTGTGACGTCACTTGAATCAATAAAATATTAATGCCAAACATGGCTATTAAACATTACGGTCTGGTCTAGAAAAATATTACCTACAATAACATGGGTTTTAATTATTGTTTGCAATTATTTTTAAACCCTAGTTTTTGCTAATGGCTCGTGATTGTCGAAAATATTACCGCTGTAGCTTTTTAAAAGTGAAAACTTCTTTAGCAGCGTTGTGCCCTTTTTGGGGTGGGTAAAAAATGTTAAACTCGCGTCAGGACACGTGACCTGATCGAAAATTCGTAAGACGGAGGGAAAGTTCTGAAGTGTTAAATTTTTAATGTCATATTTAAAATTGTCATGTTTGTGTACGATAGCGCAACAAATGAATACTTATTGTATTTTACCACATAAATGATAGTAGGTACTTTTATACTGATAATTAAAGCAATTCGTGCGAAATTATTCCCTAACCATTCCAAAATATCAAAAATGCACAACGTTAATGTTCAAGTTTTCACTTCTGGCGGCACTCCCGGAGTGCAAACCGATGTTTTTTTTATGTAGCGTCTCGCAGTTGAACCTATGAGGTTGTCGACTGCTTAACCGGCTTACCTGTGGTGGCCTTAATCTAAATATTCAAGTCTTCAGCCAGGGCTTATAAAAACTTACAAACTAACGCTAAGAGCGGTTGCACAATACGTCCGATCCGAATTCGATCAGAATCCGTCAAAATACTCTCCGAGAAAACTCGGCCCGAACTCGGATATTGCTTACGCACTACCTCCGATCCAGATCCGTGATTACCTCCTTTCTAGACAAACAGATGATATGGCTTCACACAATCCATCCTTCGTTTCTTTGATCTTCCCCTACTCTTATCTCTTATACTTTCATCGTGTTTATCAGTGTTATCGTGTTAACCAAAAATTAACTTCTAAAGTCTTAAGAACAATTTAAATTGCCATCCATCCTAGCCATGATTCCTTATCCATGCCCAATTAAATTGTTAGGTATAAGATTTTTGCAGTAAATCCAACCGTTCCTCTGCCTCTTTTCTCGGACGCAGCTCGGATTCGGTTCGGACATAGTGCGCAACTGTTCATACAAATAATACTATCGCCACTTCGGTCCGTCAATAATATTATTCGATATGGAGATTCTCGGATGACGGAGAGAAATCGGATGACGAAAATCGGGTGTAGTGCGTAAGCTACCATATAAATTGTTATACGACTACCGACCGTCTTTTCACAGATACTGATCTGGTTCGGATAGGACGTAATGCGTAAGCGCTCTTAGGGTAGGTACCCCCCGGGCCTCGGCTTAGGGCGTCGCTGGAGGGAGGACAGCTAGGGACGGGCTGGATCGAACTAGACCACTAGAACGTTGTGCTACCGGTTTAATNGTGCGTAAGCGCTCTTAGGGTAGGTACCCCCCGGGCCTCGGCTTAGGGCGTCGCTGGGGGGAGGACAGCTAGGGACGGGCTGGATCGAACTAGACCACTAGAACGTTGTGCTACCGGTTTAATTTATACCATCCTAGCTAAGCCCACCTTCAAAGTTGTAACCTTCAAAGTTAAAGTAGTATAACCACTGCGCTAATATTTTCCAATTACCTATTTGTACTAATTGTTTATGTATTTTGTGTATTTATCTTGTTAATTTGAGTACCTATTTATTATCAACATATATGTATAAAAAATTTCATTACTGACTGACTGACAGACAATGCACAGCCGAAACTACTGAAGAGTACCTACGAAGTCGTGGGAAATAGCTAGTAGGTAAATTATATTGTAGGTACTAGCTTTTGTCCGCGATTTCGTACGCGTATTTCCCGTTTTTTCCTCTTCCCTATCTTAATACTCCCCTACACTCCCCAAGGAACCTACATGCCAAAATTCAGCTTTCTACGACCAGTAGTTTCGGCTATGCGTTGTCTGTCATTCACTCACTCAGTAACGGAAGAATTTTATATTGTATAGTTAAAATATGTATATTTTTTATTGAAATGTTTGTATGTAAATAAATGTCAATCGCTTTTTATTCTCCATATTGCACCTACCACTAGAACTATTCTCTGCATGACCCATAGGTTGACTGGTAGAGAATGCCTATGGCATTAAGTCCGCCTCTGTACATTTGTATGCGTAAATAAAGTGTAAAAAAACATAAATCATATTACTTCCGGGGTACAAAATACCTATCCTATGTTCTAATTAAGTAGTTGCCAGTGTAGACAGTACATTCTAGAATAGGGTCACTGTAATCTGAAACTCTCATACAGTCCTTTGTTTGGTTTGATTTGTAATTGAAATGTTACACCGGTTGTTTAGCTAAAAAATTAATTTGTCGTTTATAGATTTCCATAAAATAAAAATTTCTAAATAAGAAGGCACCTTTATTACCCTATAAACAACACAATGATTAAATTATCTGAGCACAAAGTTGAAAGTTTAAACTTAGTGCTAAGTTACTTATCCACCACAAAACTCTTTATTGTTTGTGAACTATTCTCATCCACCACTTTCTCAATCCGGGTTGCGGAATTGTTCGAAGGGGTCACCGCGGCCTTGGAACGCAATGGGCATTTCAAGGAACACGGGTGGGTTTTAGTCAGTTAAGAGTCTGACACTCCCTCCCCCACAACGCGAGAATTCATTTGATGAATTCTTAGCCAAACAAAAATATCCTAATTAATACAGGATATGGTCTACGCTGGGCCAAATTTCTTCTAATTCCGTTCAGCTGTTGAGTCGTGATTGATTTATAAACAACGAAAAAACAGCCTTTCAATATAATCTAATTTTAAGTTAGGAAGTGGGATGCGTGAAATCAGGATATAAGTAGGTAGGTACCCACCCATCGTAGAAAATTGGTGTCCTTTGTCTGTTACTGCTTTGAAAAAACTTTAAAAACATTAAGTCTCCTTCCATAAATACATATTTTGGCTTACTATCATTTTACCTTATTAAATCTAGCAAGTTCTAGCTAGTTCTATGCCAGCACACTTCTGCGTATCCATTCGTAAAATACTGTCGTAATGTTTATAAAGATTGTTAGTGCTTCTGATAAAGGTAATAAACCAAAGAAAACACTTAATTTCATTGGCATAAGTGAATCTGAATTGAACGCACTCAATCTGAAGTCCAGCTACAAACGTCAAAGTGACATTTGATTCGACAGTGATAACTTACACTTCAAGCCGATAGCATTTCTCATTCGGAAAGCAAAACAACACCTCGAAAACGGAGAAATTCTTAGGATTTTATTTAAAAATGACGACACCCGCTGTCCAAACGGTCCAAAGATCACCTTGTATATTCTGTAATATAGTTAACAAGGTCGAAAGCACGGAAATAGTATACGAGGACGACGACGTTTGCGTTTTTCCTGATATTAAGCCTGCGAGCAAGTTACATCTACTAATTATACCTAAACATCATATTGAAGACGTTAAATGCTTAACACCTAATGATAAGGATCTTAGTAAGTGCCTTTATTGCCAATTCGAATTACTAGTTAGCTTAGAAAGTGATTAAAACTGTTATCAATCATCTGATAGTGTATGGGGTGGCGTAGTTCGCAATTACAAACTCCCCGTTTTTATGTGTGAAATATTTTTATTCATAATATTTTTTTTCTGTGTGCTATGTAGCAGGAAGTGCTGATCATGATATTAGTCAGTTTTATAAATATAGCTTAACCTTTTGAACGCCAGAGCATCAACGCATTGGCGTGCCCCCGACGCTAAGCCACAAATTCGCCGGATTTTTTGTCATATATTTGTTACGTTTTGCGTATAGGGTAAGCTTTTGTTTGTCACAAATATTTGAGAATGGCGTTCAAAAGGTTAATAGTACAGTTATTGTAACTCAATTATGCTATCCAAAAAGTATTTATCTTCATCTCATAACAATGTGTTCCTGTGCTCCATCTTTAATTAACCATTATGTTAACAATTTATACTTCCCATATCTTGCGCTAAAACATACTTTTAAAACTTGGCAACACTTAAAGGTCCCGTCCGAAAAACATGTTATGACATTATAAAAAATATTGAAAAAGAACTAAGGTTTGTTCACTTTATGGTTCAGTTGATCATCGACATCAAATATGTTTCTGTATTTGTTTTCAGTTGCCAAAATGCTGGAGGTTGCTCACGAGCAATTAGCGAAAAATAATTTATCGTTGTCCGATGCTCGTCTAGGATACCATTGGCCGCCTTTCCGTAGTGTTAGGCATCTTCACTTACACGCCATTGCGCCCGCATCCGAAATGGGATTCATCTCTCGACTCATATTCAGAAAGGATTCGTATTGGTTTGTTTCTGTAAGTATTTTTATTGATATAATTCCTCCTTATTTCAACTTACGTGACCTGTAACAAACTCAAGTCTTTCCCGCTGATTTCTGTTTTGTCTCTAAACTAATAATTTTAAGATGTCAAATCGGTTGTTTGAAGAGATTTCTTTGCTAGGCTTTCTTAGGCTAGCAAAAAAATAATGAAGATGGTATTCTCTACTCATCTGATTACGAAAATCCCGTCACTGATATTTTACTTTATCGCTAATTTGTGACTATAAGCACGCCTCTGCCTAACCTTTCGGTGTTAAAGATATTTGTTCTCAAATAGACGCAAAGTGACTTACATGAGAACAATGTTTACCTTATGCTAAATATCATACACCAAGTTCGTCAATAACTAAAAATATTGGGTGTTTCACTAATCCAATGCATTCCCTTATTTTTAATAACTAATTGAAGGTTATTCGTTATGTTTTATTTACTAAATATTGGGCTAATTGCTTAGCTGTCTAATGTTCATTATTTTTGTTTCTTCATATATTGTGCTTGTTATATGTATAGTTAAAAATCATTTTATTAATTTATTTTGTGCAACCTGGACATTATCTAGCTTCTTTTTCACCGCACTAGGGCGTTATAGATGGTTTGACGCAATTTATGTGTAATACATCGAACTATATGTCATAAGAGATCTAAGTAGTGACGATAGCTTTGTTTTTATATGTTCTAGGTGAGCATTCCACGATAGTGAATTATCCAATCATAAGCCAAGATATTTTTCGCAAGTTTTTGCTGTAAAGGAATGTTGTTAATATTTAAAGGTTCATGTGGAGGTATTATTTTATTTTTAGCTTTGAATAAGATATAGCACGTTTTAGAGATATTTATAGTTAATAGAATATACTGAAACCATGAAAATAGGGTGTTTAAGTCTGGAAAGTTAAATCATGAATGGACGATCCGAAATAAAATAAACAAGACGTGTCATCCGCATATAAAGTAAGATGGCCATATAGTTTAAGTTCTTGTATGTTATTTATATANAACCATGAAAATAGGGTGTTTAAGTCTTCTTGAGCTTGGAAAGTTAAATCATGAATGGACGATCCGAAATAAAATAAACAAGACGTGTCATCCGCATATAAAGTAAGATGGCCATATAGTTTAAGTTCTTGTATGTTATTTATATGTATATATATAAAAAAGAGCAGGGGTTCAAGAGTGGATACCTGAGGTACTCCACAAGTTACAGATAAAGCATCGCTTTGATAATTACTATCTATTTAAACTAGTTGTGATCTGTTTCTTAGATAGGATTTGAACATATTTAAGGCACTGCCAGTGATGTTGAATGTTTCCGGCTTTTTAAGTAGCAATTCATGACTAACGGTGTCGAACGCTTTTTTGAAATCAANATATATTAAAAAGAGCAGGGGTTCAAGAGTGGATACCTGAGGTACTCCACGTTACAGATAAAGCATCGCTTTGATAATTATTATCTATTTAAACTAGTTGTGATCTGTTTCTTAGATAGGATTTGAACATATTTAAGGCACTGCCAGTGATGTGGAATGTTTCCGGCTTTTTAAGTAGCAATTCATGACTAACGGTGTCGAACGCTTTTTTGAAATCAATAGAGATGCCAAGAACTATATTTTTACTTTGTATATTTTGCTTAATTTTAGAAACAAACGAATATAGGCCTGATATTACGTTGTGTTGCGTCATTATTAAATAATATTTCTCTCTCTTTTCAGCCTGACTACGTGGCTTCGAGGATTTGATGATATACGTCTTAGAAATTGTAGTATAATCTAATTTGTTCTGGGTATAATGAAACCTATGACTATTCGGTTTAGTAAAGTGGTTCCAATCATAAAAACTTCATTTAGCTTTAAACTGACGTTGCGGCTACACACCAACAAAATATTTTCAAGTTCACCTTAGAAAAGGCCCCAGAAAATATAGGATCTGTGCCAAAAGCCTGCTTTGCAAAGCAATGGCGGGTCATTTGACCGCAATTGTCAGAACATTTCTCATTTGTTAGTGTAATTTTAGTGCGTTTTGAACAATATGGGTAGTTAGCTAAATGTAAACCTTATCAACGCCAGAGCATAAACGCATCGGTGCGCCTCCGACACCAAGCCACAATTTCACCGTACTTTTTGTCACATATTAGTGACGTTTAGCGTACAGGGTACGCGCTTGCTTGCCATGTATACGTGACAATGGCGTTGAAAAGGTTAAACACATATTTATTAGAGACGAAAGGCTCAAGGTATTTGTAAATATACTTGTATCTAGTTTCCCTTATATTGGTGTTAGTTTGAGCGTTATTAATTAATTAAAACATTAAATGAATTTGTTGGGTATATTTTTTGTTTCTATTCAATGTTTTAACATCTTTGGCAATGAACCGAACACACTTCTGCTTTTGATGCTTGATGTAACGTTTAGTGATTTCCATGTCTCACTATCTCAAAGCAATTTTAGTCGATTAAGCATGCATACTAATTTAACGTTAGTAATTCCATGTTTTCCCCTTTCAATTTGCAAACTACAGTGAATATTCTTCTTTATAACAGCCAATTTAAGTGGTGTGTCATTAAATCATGATTTAAAAGAATAGTTTTTAAAGGAGAAAAAAGATCGCCTAAAAACATTTTACAATACTACTTTTACCCCTACTCATGACAACACTACTGAGCACAATAAAATAAACTCGATCGAGGTATCAAAATAAAGCACTTTAGTTTTCCAGTTTATTGTAATAAAAGCTTACAAAACAGGTATTTGAAATTCAATCTTAATGTAATAATAAATTTAGGGGATGTATTCAATACCTTTATATGTGGTATTTATCAATAATCAACACACTCTTATAACCTAACCTCTACTGTAACAAACTACTTAAATCTTTTTAAGTAATTTAAATTCAAGTATAATAATTTAATTGCTTTTTATAGCGTGTCTTGTTATCTTTTATTGTTTGAGTAGTTATTAACTGTGACTGACACGTTTTTCTTCTTTGTATTAATCCACTGAAAATAAATCGATGTAAATTAGATTACAGTGTATCAGTGGACAGAAACCTCTCCAAATTACTTAAAAACCAGTACGAAAGAAATTAACAAACGAAAAGAGTGAAATAAGTAATAATTTTTTCTCTACCTCTTCTTCAAAACGTTTTTGCTGTATTGTAGACCTCATGTATTGCTTACCATCAGGAAAAATCAAGAGCTGAGTCATCACAAAACAAGAGAACAGGAAAACTTTTAGAAAATACTATGTCCGACTTAGTATTATAGATGCAAAAGCTTGTGAGGATGGATGAATGTTTGTTATTTGTTCCCGCAAAAACCCCAACGGAGTTTGATGAAACTTTACAGTACTTATGCGACTCATACATCAGAATAACATTATATCTATACTTATCCAACTTCTATATAAATAAAAATGAATCGCTAAATGTGTTGCTAAGCTCAAAACTCGAGAATGGCTGGACCAATTTCGCTAATTCTTTTTTTTTGTGTTTGTGCTGTCAGGAGAAGGTTATTATGAAAAAAAAATTGGAATAAAAAAGTTACATCCGGGCGAAGCCGGGGCGGGCCACTAGCATAATAATATAATAAAATAAAGCTTGTTTGTTTGGACTTTCTAATCTCTAGAACTGCCAGTCGGATTTGGAAAATTCTTTTTGCATATGATAGCCACATTCATGAGAAAGGCTAAATGGGTGGGAAAAATGGGATTTGTATGAAGTCGTGGGCAAAAGCTAATTATGCTATAATTTACAAAGAGTCGAAGTACTAAAGTCACACAGGTAGCAGTTAATATGAAAATATACCTCATTTTTCACACCTATTCCAGCCTAATGGAGGACACAGAACTAGATCCCTCAGAGCTCGGCACACAAGACTACTGGCAGAAGGCCTACACTAAGGAGATAGAGAACTTCGTGGAACACGGGGACCCGGGAGACGTGTGGTTTGGCGAGGACAGTGCTAACAGGGTAATTGACTGGATCTGTAACTGTGGCGCTGATAAGGATACCGCTGTTATTGATTTAGGTGAGGATATAAACTAATATAAAGGGTTTCTTAGTGAAAATATGTTTAGACTCATTTTGGATAAGATTTCTGATAATTGATCTATGATTTTCAGTAATCTCAGGTGAAAATTTATGTTTTGTAAATAAAAAATCATTACACTCCTTTCGCTTTGCCGTAGTTGTGTAAAAGAAACTTGTCAAGCAAGGTTATGTCATCAAAACAGTTTCAAGGACAAATGTCACTTTCAAATTCATGTTAAATTGTGCATTTTTCAATTTTTCTTTAACTCTGATGTAGTTCTTATGTTATTTGTAAGAAATCATGAGAAAACTTAAATCTGAACAATATTGCTAAACTAAATGCAAGAGTGGTCAATTTCTTGATCAATGCCTTCTCTTCATGAGACTTTGCCCTGCAGTGGCCTGCTACTTCTAGTTTGCTTATAAATTCATCATCATCATATCAGCCGAAAGACGTCCACTGCTGGACATAGGCCTCCCCCCAAAGGGGGATTTGCCATAATCGCCACACTTAGCAGGCGTGTTGGTGATTGCAGTGTAGCTACATTGCACAGAGAATGCTGCTGCCCATTCTCTGGAGAGTCCCTTAGTTTGCTTATAAATTGTATCATATAAACTGTCTATGCAATCTATATAAATAAAAATTAATCACGAAAATGGCTGGACCAATTTCACTAATTCTTTTTTTGTTGTGTTTGTTATTGTCAGGAGAAGGTTCTTAAGAAAAAAAAAAATGATAAAATATTTACATCCGGGCGAAGCCGGGGCGGGCCACTAGTATTATAATAAATGTGAATTTACATTTATTAGACCATAATTTAATTTGTATCATGAATAATTCCAGGTTGCGGTAATGGCTACACTTTATCGGAGTTGGCTAGAGAAGGCTTCACAAACCTGCTGGGCGTAGACTACTGCCAGGAAGCCATCACGCTCGCTAAGAAGGTGTCCAAGACTGAGTTCCCACATATAAAATACAAGGTGATTACAAAAAATATATATATTCTTGTGTATTATGTGATATAGGTAAGCACACATTGCACCCCTGGTGCAACACTGTCACTTATGCAAAAGTTGCAATAATGAGTTAAAAATGTAATAACTGTCCTAAAGCACCCCTTTACTTGGTGCGATAATGTTACATTCGTAGTACAGATAGTTTGACGTTGTAGTAAAAGCTATTCATCTGTTCTAAATCTTGAAATATAATAATTTTTTGAGATGTCAAAGTTTTAAAGCTTCTCCTGAAAAATTGCATTTTTGCATATTTATTTAAGTTAGGATTTAAATATTGTTTTTCGCTTAGCATTCTCACTTATTTCTAAACTCCTACCGCATTGAGGTTTGCTGTTAGAAAACCCAATTCAGGGCTCGCACCAACCCAAGCTCGCCTTTGTGCAGCATCTACCTTTTGCCGGCGACTTCGTATGCGCACTTCCTGTTTTATTGGTCTAAAACCATCTTCGCATGTAGGGTTGCCAGGTCTTAAAACTGAAATGCCGAACAGACCAGCTAATTTAACCGGACCTTTAGGGTAAAATTAAAAAAANGTGGTCTAAAAGTGGACTCGTTGGTTAAATGGTGTAATGATAATGAAATGAGCTTAAATATAAAAAAGTGCTACCANTTGGTCTAAAACCATCTTCGCATGTAGGGTTGCCAGGTCTTAAAACTGAAATGCCGAACAGACCAGCTAATTTAACCGGACCTTTAGGGTAAAATTAAAAAAAAAGGGCCGAACTACTTATCATGTTCAGGATTGTGTCTTTAACATGATATTAAGTAGCATTATTGGAAGAAAATCCAGACTTTTAAACAAAATTGGATGAATCAATTTTCTTTATTTTGCAATTTTCAGTAAAAATCTTTTAAAATNACAAAATTGGATGAATCAATTTTCTTTATTTTGCAATTTTCAGTAAAAATCTTTTAAAATATTTA
The DNA here is from genome assembly GCA_002192655.3 of Mamestra configurata. NCBI lineage: Eukaryota > Metazoa > Arthropoda > Insecta > Lepidoptera > Noctuidae > Mamestra > Mamestra configurata. Next base: position 27,704 of record NDFZ01003399.1, read on the forward strand.
AA